>JBBMKC010220551.1:0-12261 GCA_037834085.1 Bipalium vagum
TTTCACTTCATAAGTTTCTTTATCTTTTCTAAATTTAAGTTTTATTATGAAAAAGGTGATCGTACGAATACTTTTTGTAGGTACTGTATATAATTTTAATATATAATTTAAATTTATATTAATATATGATTCCCCTAGTTTGATTAAATTTGTTGGAAAATTTCGAATTTGTGAAAGAAAATTTTTTTAAAAGAAACTATAACTTATGAATTGTGCTCATTAAATGTTACAATAGAACACAGTTAAGAGCACGTGTAAAATGTCAGTGAAATATATGATTTTAAATGTAAAATATATCATGTCAGCAAATTTTTTGTTTATAAGCCTTATGTGCTTATATCGAGAGTGCTTTTAAATGAGCTCCACTGTAATAATATTTTTTAAAAATTTGCTAGTCCTGAAATTATAAAAGAATGATAAACTAAAAAAATAATATGTTTCCTGGAACCTGTGTACTTCATAGAAATATGTCAAAAATTATATTAATAAAGTATGTAACAGAAGAAAAGAAAAAAACATTTAAAATCGATATCAAAAGGGTTTATTGTATTAAATTATTAAAGTTTAGTACATACAACTCGTTCAACCCAAGATGACCAGCTTACTTAGATCGAATTCAAAATGAAAATTCAAGACTGAGAATTATACTTGAGGAAATGCTATCTTCAGTAGACGTCCACGTTCGAGTCATTGTTTATTTCACTTCATTTCTTTTTTTAAAATACTCTATTCGAGATATTTCTTCGGTATGAGATTGGACCAAGTCTTCAATAGGAAATTCATCAAAATATTATGTTTTCTGCAAGTACTTAAAGAAGTAAACCTATAACAAAACTTCATGCACAATACCTGATCTAGGTGGTTACCCAGTAGTTTAAATGTATATATTTTAACTTCTTTATTAAATCCTTATTTCCCCATATCAAAAGATTTATTTATGGACCTAACTATATAATGATTTACACTTCTTTAGCAACAATCCATTTAGAGTGGTGATTTGATATTTATAATTCTTAGTATTCCGTTATAAGGATTATTTAAAATATTATTGCTATACCTTCCATCATTATTGTATTTTTAATCTCATCAAATATACACTACCTGCAAGAATTATTCGTACAATAACTTCATTTATAAAGTATTTCGATTTTAAAGCAGTACGACAATTACTTTTTAAAAAATAATTGTAATCAAATCTACAGCATATATAAGTATGAAATTACATAAAGATAAAAAAATATTTTCAGAAATCTTTAGACTTAGGTTTAGAAAAATCGGGAAATTAAAATTACTATAATTATTCGTATTTGTTTACACTAACCCATAAAACTTGAGTTAATATCAAGCCTACTTCCTAAAAATTTTTGAAAAAACTGATATTATCTTTTTTTATATAATATTTTGAAAAATAAAAACAGTACCTAAAAAAAATTACCTATAATTTTCACTAATCGATTAAAATACAATAATGATACTGTCTTTTGAATTTAATAATAATTGATTTTTAATATTAAAAAATGAGTTGTTTAAATATTACTGCAAGATATGCAATCTATTCAAATAATAAATAGTAAAAATATAAACAGGTGTTTCAGACCTATTTTATTTTTTTAAAATCCGAATGATTTATATTTGAAAAGGATTTATTTTCATAATGTTATCATACATCATATAGGGATTTAAGAAAAATATAAATTATAGCACCATAAAACATTTTTAAAAATTGATTTACTTAATACACAGCAGGTTCAAAAAGTTCCTGGACTTCAGTTATAAAAACCAAAAATAATGACAAAAAAAATTAATTTTTAATTTTCAGTATATATGCCTTTTCTCTCTATACATGCCTGGTATCATCAATATAACCTCCGGAAGGCATCATGGTACTTCTCTTTTAGAATCAATTTCAAAAGTCTTGTTACATTTTCCTGAATTTTATCAAAATATCTCCACTTAAAGGCTGCTTTCAGCTTTGAAAAAAGAAAATAGTCTGCTGAATCTAGATAGAGTAAATATGGTTGATGTTTCATAACGGCAACCTTTTTCTTCTCCACAAATCGCGAAACGATAAGTGATGTATGTGCAAGTGCATTGTCAAGCAAAAGAAACTATTCACATGATAATGCATAATCCTGTCTAACTCTTCGAATTCTTTTCAAAAGTCGTTTCAAGACCTCTTCATAAAATTACAGTTCGAACTTAATTTCCATTCTTTTCGTTAATACTTGTAGTGGGACGACCCTGTCTCTCATTATCCTCAAGTGATTCAGGGCCATTCTTGAACTTAAAAAACCATTCCAAAGACCTTGCTGCGACTATGCAATCTTTTCCATATGCTGTTTGCAACAATTTAAAAGTTGCTCTTTTTCCACATTTAAAATAAAATTTGATTGCTGCTCATTGTTCTATTTTTTAGAAATACAATTAGTGGAATTCCAATTATTACAATGCTAAAGTTGATTATAAATTAGAATTGGTGTAGTTACATAATAACTTAAGAGAATTACATGAAATTTATATTTAGTTGAAAGTCTGTATTAACTATTCCTAACGTGTATTTCATATTTAAAGTTTTTAACTCTAATTTTTCCGCGCTCTCTCGGAACTTTTTGAACCTACTATGTATAATTGTTTAATTACTGAATGGTATGAAAATGTGAGGATCAGCAGCGGACTCATTGACAACTGAATCCATTCCAATCCCATAAAAGAAAAAACGGGAAAATTAAAGGACATTTACAATCAATTTACCTTTCATCTGTCACTTAATTGAACAGTTTATATTGTTGATCTTTCACTTTAAAAATAGTGTGTCGTGTTATTAATAAATTGTAATTATTTAAACTTATTTTTAATTTAAATGAAAAATATCAAAATAAAAAATCAATGTAGGTTATAATTGTGAGTATAAAAACCCCTTTTTATAATTTTTTGATCCAAAAATGAAGTGGGTTCTTATACTCATCACTTACTTAAGATTGTGCTTAAAAATTAATTAAATTTGTCTAAATTATGTGTGTAATTTTAATATTAATATTGTTTATTTCCATTATTTTTATAGAAAATTGTCGGAAGATAATATTGATTTACATACACACTTTACTGTGATTTTTAAGCTCAAATTTGTTGAATATGCTGAAAAGTATTGAAATCATGCAGCTGAGAATTATTTTAACCCTCCATTTACTAGAACAATAACCCGACAGTGGCGAGAAAAAAAAAGAACTGCCTAAGATTCCAAGACCAAAGAGGTTTGCGCGTAGACTTAGTGTGAAGTGACTGAAATTGGAAAAATAAAGTATTGGATTCAGCATTCATCTGGGACTGTAGTCTTAACAAAGGTGTTCATGAACTATGGAAGAAAGATTTCAATAGAGATGCAGAAAGACCAAGATTTCGGTGAGGAGGAAGGTGTGCATGATTTCACAGGCACTACTGGATGGAGTTTTAACTTCATGAGAGGGCTCATGTATACTAAAATACACTAAGGGGGTACATAAGATGCCTAAGTAATAAAAGGAAAAATTGCAGAGTTCCATTCCTTTGTCATCAGTTTACAAAAGGAATTCAACTTTGAGCTATGTCAAATTACAAACATGAATGAGATACAACTTACATTTGATGAATCATCTAGCAAGACTGACTGGAAAAGGAGTTAAGACATTAGCCGTTAAAACAAGTAGTATTGAGAAGACGCACTACACCCTTGTTTTTGATGGTTGTGTAGACGGGACTAACCTTCCTCCCATTCTTATCTTCAAGAGAAATACCTTCCCAAAATTAAGTATCTCACTTTGAGTCATTGTTTATGTCCAAGAGAAAGACTGGATGAATGATAAGAGATAAGGTGTGAATAAAAAGGCTTGGTGGACTTCTGAAAAACCAACAATTCCGACTCTGTGATCAAGTCTTTGGATGAAGTAAATCAGTCAGTTTTCATCAAGTTTTTGACGGAAGTTCTTGTGATTTTGGAAAGCTCAACATCAGATAATGACTGTTAGTACAGGTATAAATGATATAATCATATTTTGTAATGTAATTTTCAAAATATACAAAATTTTTTTTTTATAATTTTTTTTTCAAAATAAAAGGGGACTTATATTCGTAGAGTTCTAATACTCACAAATTTATGATAAGTTAAAACCTTTTGAATTAAATAGACATAAGAAAAAACCAAATAATTCTTTGAAATAGGCATCGATAGAATGGTCGACTGGTGCAAAGTATGTCAATATAAAAATCGGTTATATCGAAAAATGATACCTATTTTATTGTTAAATATTTTTATTTTATTGTTGTTATTGTTTTGTATTGTTAAAGAAATTGTAAGATGAATTCATTATTTCTGGTAGTATGAGTACTTTAAGACTTACAACATACTTTAAATCATAAAAACTGTGAAACCAGTTTAACCTGTATTTATTTCTTCATGGTATCTCTGAAATGAAAGAATGTTTAATTTATTACAAATGATTATAATTTTAAAAATGTTTTGTTTATTATCTTGATCTCTTATAAAAGCCTTAAAATATTTCTTTAATTGAATAAATCGACATTTATTGGGGTCTCTTAAAAAATATTTGTATACTTTTCTTAAATTAACAATGACAATACTATATATATCTGTTTTATTTCTTCAATATTATTAAAATTAATTATTTTATTTTTCATACACCCATTCATTTTAATACTGGTCCTATAACCAATTCAATGGTTGGAGGCAATATCTCGTTTAAAGAGCCATAAATCTCTTCTGCGACTAAGCTGATTTTGGTCTGAAAATTTTTATTAGACACTGACCCTGGTGATTCCATTTGAGCGATTTGGAGGTCATCCGTTAGCGAAAAAATTCTTATCACTTTATATTTAATAAAATGACCTTTAATATCATACAAAGAAAATTTATTGGTTTGTTACAAATAAATATTTGTCTACTCTTATTAATATCATTTTTCATATTGTATGAAGTAGAAAATAATGATATATGAAAATATTATTTCTTTTTATTACACAATATACCTTACGAACAAACGTTTCTTAACTGTTCCTGAACTCACTTTTACCATTATTAAACACAATCAATTTTCATTAATGTTTTCCTTAAAACACTAATCAAATATAATAATATAAATAAATAACAATATATTATATTATCTTGCTGTCCGCTTTGATTTCCTGGTCTTCTTTGTAAATACCTTATTACCAAAGTTCGTTCAAAAATTATATATTATTATTTTTTTCTAAAAAATACGTATTAAGAAGTTAAAATTGAATTTTAATTACTCTGCTCCACTTTAAATGAAAAGAAAAATATATAAACATAAATTTAAAAAGTAATAATAATAATAATAATAATTATAGCAACCCATTTGGTTTATTAAACAAAAGTCGCCATTTTTCCGGTTTCCATTCTACATCTTCTTCCTGAATATTGTCTCCACATAAAGTCAAGTGATGTTTTAATTTTGACGCCAAACATGAAGTTCAACATGAAAACGATACACAAGCCACGCCTTTGGAACAACATTCAATGTTTACCTGAAGTTTTTCTGAACTTAAAACTGATAAATAAGACTTATCTCAATTTTCCATTAGTTTCTAAAACACCCATTATTAATATTATTGATAATTAACAGAAATTTTAAGGTAACATTTTTTTAAAATACTTTTTTCTTAAAATTCAAATTAAAATCTAAATTCACCGAACTTCAGTTAAACCGGATCGTCTGTTTCTATGAAATTTACTCCAGATTAAGAATTAAAAGACAATTTCAAAATGGGATATTCATGAAGGAAATTTAACAGGGATTGACTTTAAAAGTTTTAGGCCAAAGGTTCGGTTAAAAGGAAAAATCAGTGAAATGTCTAATCTAAACTTAACTTTTTGAGAATTGCTGTGGTGTATCGTCCTGGTTTGGAATAATTCACCTGTATTTGTAATTTTTCTAACTCTTATTTGTTTGTTCTAAAGATGGGAACTAGTATTAATTTAAATGGAGTACTGTTTTTTCAAAAAAGTTTTGATTTTTTAAAAATCCAACGAATTAACTGTTACACTGATGTGTTATAAATGTCAAAAAATTGTCTTGACTGAACTACAGCTTTCACCCATTCTCTATAAATACAGTCCTCGTAAAAAATCTGTTCACATCCTAAAAGAAATGTAACTTTAAATGGAAATGAATATGTTAAAACTCGAAATTTATTAAATAAGTGAGCATTTAATAGTTCTAATATTTAGTTGGACAGCCTTTTAATGTTTTGACCAATTTTAATCTTTTTGGCATGAAACATACAATATTCTTGTGTAGATTTAGAGAGAGTTTGTACCATTCATCTTCAACTGCCTTCCATGATCCTTCAGCAGAGTTGTATGACTTTTTACGAGAACTGTAAACTGAATGGTACAGAATACCCATTATATTACTAAACCATTTCAGGTGGTTTAAACCATTACAGTGCTCTTTAAAACACCGTACTTGCTTCAACATTTAATTCCAAATTTATGGTTTAGTTATAAATTTATGAAATTAATTAAGGTTAATGAATAATTATAAATGCTATTATTGCCAGAAAATTGAATAACTGTCCGTGATTATCAAAAGTACTTAATGAGTTGGTTCTTCAAATATAAAAATTAAGTTGAAGGTATCAAAACATTTAGATTACTAAAATCAAATCTCAAATTTATTAATAACTTATATTTTAGACTGAAAAAATCGTTTATAACTAACTTAAGTAAACCTGTGACAGATACATCATATAATGCAAAGCTTTCATCATCAGATTATCATTTACTGTTGTGACCTTTTACGGGACTAAGACTAAATAATTGAAGACTTATCAATCATTTATATTTAAATTATCAATATGGATGACATTCCTATGATATTTGATATACAGTAAAATCTCGTTACTATGCCACCCGCTGGAACCGAGCAAAAGTGGCATAATAGCGAGGGTTTGTAAAAAAAGACTTTATTTTTTAAGTTACTATCAGCTAATCCAAAGACTTCAAAAATCGTCAGCTGAGGCATTTTCTTTTGGCGGATTCTGTTTATCTCGTTATCTAACATATCGCACGCTAACATAACATCAGTTTTACCGCTGTTCTGTTGCATAAACTTTAGAACAATAATCCATGCGCGCTGGGCTTCCTCGAAAGGAACAACTTCCTCCTCGACAGTTATTACTTTATTATCTTTGTTTTCCACCGGTTCTTCCCAAGCACGTCGAATGACATGTAGAGCGTCAAGCAATGTAAACTTATACTCCTTTCCTTCATCCATTGCTTCAAGTCGACGACACAGCCAAAGCTTTCTGTAGTTACATTTGAGAATCTCTATAATTCCCTGATCCATTGGTTGAGAATTGGCTGTCGTGTTGGGTGGGGAAAAAACTTGTTGGATGTTTTCCAGCTGAAGCTCTTGAGGGTGACCAGAAAAGTTATCAAGGCAAATCAATACGCACATTTTTAGTAGTAAAATATAATTTAAATTAAAAAATTATATAATATCATTATTTAATGGGTGCATAGTAGCGAGGGTTAGGGGTGGCATAATAAATTTATTTTGTAGTAAATTTTGTCGGGAACGTAGAAAAGTGGCATAATAGCGAGAGTGACATAATGGCGGAGTGGCATAGTAACCAGATTTGACTGTACCAAATACAGGGTGTATTTTTTAAGTAACTGACATTTTTTAAATGAATGATTTATTATTAAATTTTTAATTCTTGGAATCAATATATATTCATCATATCATAAAATATCAGCATGAAAAATTACACAATAAAAGAACGTAAGGAAAAATTCTGTCTTAGTTTTCATTTTTATAAAAAGATATTTAAAAAATAAAATAGTCAGTTACTTATGAAACACCCTGGACTAGAACTTTTCATTTGAAAGACGAGAAAACTTATTTTAACAACTAGTAATGAGAAAAACAGCTTCACTATTGTTTTGTGCTGTACTGCTTAAGACACAACTAAAAACCCTTATTATTTATAAGAAAGTAAATTTACCAAAAGAAAATTTTCCAACAAACATTATCGTCTGTTGCAATAAAAAGGTTGGATGAATGAAAACATTGTGAAAGTTTAGATAAATCAATGCTTAAATTGACCTACAAACGGTTTTTTCCGTCAAAAAGCATTGCTGATTTTAGATTCAATGGCAACTCATAAAATGAATTTTTTAAAAAAGGAACTCAAACAATCTAGAACTAGTATTGCAATCATTCCTGGAGGACTAACAAGAAAGTTGCAACCTCTAGATATTTCTGTAAATCATCCATTTTAAAGTAAGTTTCAAGAAGAATGGGAAAAATGGATGATGAAAGACAACCATTCTTATATAAAGACTGGCCGACAAAGAAAAGCATTATACTCCGACATCTGTAAATGAATAGCAAATGCATTGGATCAAATAACTTCTGAAGCAATTGTCAACGGCTTTCAACAGATGTATAAAGAGCCAATTAATTATGAATCTATTGATTATTTCAATGATCCAGATTATGTTGAATTATACAATGATTAAATATATTATGATTATGAATAATTTTTGAAAATTGTTCTTTCATTTTATTTTAGTAAATTGTTACTATATTTCAACCGATTACACAATTTTTGTGCCAATTTTGAGTTTTCATGTCCAGCCCACGGGCATATTTTAAAAAATTCACATTTCACAAACTCACTATTTAAAAATAACATTAAAAATTAATTAAATATTAATAAATATGGAGTAAGTTTTCAAAATTTCATATTTCCATCCTTAGTGAAAATTTTATATTCCAAAATCACCTTTCACAAGTCAAATTATGAGGTTATGAAATTTTGTGGAAAGAACAATTTTAAGTTTTTTTCATCTACAAATATGTTGGCCTTCGACTAAAGCTTATTTTACAATCTCATAAAAAGTCTCGAGGTGTTCCAAATATCAAAATTCATAGTCTGAATTTATTATTGCTCTCTTATTCTTTCTGTATATAATCAAAATATAATGCTTCAAATGTTTCTTCGAGACCCTTACAAATTTGATTTAATAGCTCAAATTCTATAAATCTCAAAACCATTTCATGGGATTTTTTGTCAAAATATTCAATATTAGACAAACTTGATATTACAACTTCATACATTTGGCCTATCTTTTGAGGTTTTGAATAGTTTATTTTTAAATTATTGATAATATAATAATTTTAATAATTATTACAATAATTTTATTTATTAATCCTATTTTTGTTGTAATAGTCTTTTATAACCTTTGGTGAAAAGGAGAATTTTTTCTTTTGATATAGTTTGTATTCGTCAGTTGGCCAAAACTTGTATTATAAAATTAGAAGAGTCCTCTATAAAAAAGGAAGAGAGACAATACTACAAAAGAGCGCGCTTAAGAGTACATGTAAAATGTCATCGAAATATGTGCCTTTAAACGACTTGTGGTTTTAAACGTAAAATGAAAATGTCTTTTGAAACAGTTTTTCAATTTATCTAAAATTTCGATTTTCTGTTGAACTGAAAAATGTTGTCTCATCTTTTTATCAAGTTACTAAAAAATTATAATCTATTAAAAATTATACAAACTTTGAAAATTGTGTATTTAAAGATGTGCATTTAAACGAAATGAAATATATAGATTTTATATTACAATACATTTAGAAATTGTGCTTATAAACATTTTGTGTTTTTAAACAATGTTCAATTAAACTAATTGAAAATGCTTGTCAATATAGGCAAATCATACGTGTCAGTAAAGTTTTAAAACTATATCTAATATGTAATTTTATTTCAATCGGTTATAGTCCATGTCTGGTAGGTTTTGGCCCATTGAAAACGTTTTCTTTTCATAGCATTGGTTAAGATCTGTCTTATCCTTATCTGAATGTAATTCGCTTCAACAGATCTCCTTTTACTGTTTTATTTATTTCTATCTTTCTTTTATTTATTTCTTAATTATTCGCCAAAGTGGTAAGTTTGGGTGCACTTTGGAATCTGCTACAATGTATATATCTCTTAGATTACAATCAGTATAAGCGGTATTGATGTCGTCCATACTTACCAACTCAATCAGCCGTTAATGGCTGTTTTTTGTACATCTTTACCTTCAATTCACTTACCAATGATTTTGTAACACATGAAATAGATGCTATTTCTCGCACTGATTTGGTAGTATGATTAAGCAATGTTTTAATATGTGAATTTTTTTCTGGTTCTATGGAGATTTACTTAGTGGCTATTCCAAAATATTTTTTTGCTTAAATAAAAAAATTAAAATTGTTGGATTTATCTGGATACAAAGTTTTAAAGTATTTTTAGTTGAGCTACCAAAATGGAAGCATAAAAGTAATAATAATATTCCTTAAATTTATAGTAACAATAATTGAAAGCATTTTAGCATATCTTAGAATTTTAAGTTTTTATAATACCCAATGTTTACGATGTTTTATTAATTTTTAAAATTTATTGCATATTAAAATTTTACAATAAAGTAACATTACATTAATTTATTGATTTGGTATAATTTGTTTAAATATTATTATTTGTTATAAATTAATAAAATCTAAAAAATAAGTCCTCAAAGTAGGAACTAATTTATATAAAAGTTAATAAAATTCTTTTAATTAAGATAATAAAAAGTTATTAAATTATTTCTCCCAAGATAAAGTTAAAATCGACTCTGGAGATAATATTAGTATTAACAACAGTAAATGAGTAATTATTTTATCACTACGGGAAATATTTGAGTACAAGTGGGAAAAATGATTTATTTCATGAATTTATATCAACAAATTTGATATCTCCCTGTCTTACACATTTATAAGAAAATAGAGTTTGCCATAATATTGATGAGTTTTTTGTTAGTGTTAATTGTTGTGATAGTGATACATTTTATTGTGAACGTGTCTTATTTATATCATCAGGGATTTTCAATGTAGCCTTGTTCTCCTGTAGTGTGAAGTGTACCATATTTTGAAACTTTGAAAACAATAATTTTTAATTTAATACATCAGAAGTCGTGAATTATTATTTTGTACAAAGGTGATGACTAAAATTTATTGTTTACAAGTCAAATTTTTATTTACGAAATGTAAACAAATTTATTTAGTGAAGTTTGAATCGTTTAATCCATATTTGTTTAATTCGTAAAGTTTCTTTAGGGACAATTTTAAATATAAGAAATATTATTAATTATACAGTTATACGGTTATACATGCATGGTGAAAGTTTATATCATTTCTTTAAAATAAAATACTATCAACACGAAATAACGAACAAACCAATTTACCAATGATTTTTTGGACTCGATATACATGTGTGACTGGAGAAATGCTAAACAATAAAGCAAATTCATTTACGAAATAATTTAATGAAATATGTGGAAGAAAAGAAATTTATATGGATTTGATTAACTAGTTAATTTGAGTAATCGTTTGAAATGCTTACAAGATGCTTCTGAATTATTTCCAATTCTGTTATTTACTTTCTTTGGGTCTAAACATTAATTAGTTGTTGTTAGCAGAACTTTATCTTTTGACCTCTTGTTGTGACTCTGATACCATTATCTCATCTCCTGTCACCACACGATTTAAAAGTGAACATCGTTTCTGTCTGAAAAATAATGTAGACGAAATGGTTATTCTATGCACAAGGTTACGTTGAGACAGTTTTTTGCGGAACCAACGCAGTATGTAAAATAACTTCCATAAAGACTTAAAATGGGTAAAATGTTGTGTGATGTTAGCCAATAATTTGATCTACCGTAGATACGCAAGTATAACGCCACCCTACTATAACGCGAGACATACAAAATTGGGTGAAAAAGTATTTAAAAATGCAAAACTCGAGTATAACGCGAGAGTAAAAATTGGCCAAATGCTATATATTGTGGTCTCTGAAATATGAAACACGCGGTCGTATTATTGATTTACAATGTTAATATCAAGTGGTTTGCAATCAGAACTAGAAGACATTTTGAATATATTTTATTAAGTGATATAACAAGTAATATTTAAACAAATTATCTCAAACCTGGTATTTTCTATTCTTTTTATTAAATTTTAAAAACAATTTTTATTTTTAAAATTTAAGTCCTACTTTTTAAATATTTTAAAATAATTAAAATATTTAAAATAAATAATTAAAATAATTAAAAAATTCCCCATGTCTGATTAGCCTCCTCATATACAAAGTGCGGTGAAACGGTCTACCGGTATAACAGGAAAGCGGTTTATATCGGCCATTTGTTTATGGTGGTTTCGA
>JBBMKC010220562.1:0-12261 GCA_037834085.1 Bipalium vagum
TATACAAAGAAAAAGTTGTTTTCATTTACGTAATAGGAAAAGAACCAGTAAATCGGTTAATCCGAAAAATCTGATATTACGAATTTTTTTGGTGGCAATAGGCGATTCGTAATATCCTTAATATACCACCAAAATTTAATTGGAATTTAAATGCTAAATATGAAAATTATGAAGTTTTTCCTTTAGATTACCAATTTTTTTTTCTTTAATAAAATGCATTCAAATAAGAATGAGTATTATCTATGAAGAGATATTATCAGAATGTGGTTTTATAAAACAGAAAAAAGGAATTGATTTCATTGATCATAAAAATAAATTTTGCTTAGAATTAAAATTTGCATTCACTTCTCATGCAAATGATGCGAAAATTAATATTTATAAAAAGTTACACAAATTTAAAATTTAAAATCCAGATTATACCGTTATAATCGGTTGTGTTAATGATTATAATACTAAATATTCATGTGATAGAAATAGAGTTTATACAATTACTGGAAAATATTTTTGGGAATATTTTTTTGGTAAAGAATCTTTAAATAAAATAATTACAGAAGAATTGAAAATGAAATTATCTGATATTTTTATAAAACATAAAGAATGGTTGAAAACTCAATTCCAATAAAAAAGAAAAAAAACATAAAATTTTTATTTTTATTTTTAAAAAATAAATATCCGTACGCTTATAATACTAAAATGCAAAATATTTTAGCTGATCAATTCAAAGATTTCTTTAATACACAAAATTTAGAAAAAACTAATTTTTATTGTGAAATTTGTAAAACAAGTTATACTAAACAAAATTATTTAACAAGACATATTATAAAAGTAAGTTACATATTAATAATATACAAAAAACTCAAGAAAGAGAAAGAAATTTACCTCAATTTAATTTTACAAATGAACCAAATTTTAAAAATTATTTAGAAAATAATAATTTAGAAATGAACATTTATTTAGAAAACCAGAATTATCAAGATTTAAAAGATTTTATAATAATGAAGAAAGAATTAAATAAATTTCTATTGATATATTACCTATATTAGAAAAAATAACTACAGTGCGCGTAAAAAGTCTGTTCATCCCCTATCAAAAATACTAATTTTGATATATATTTCAATTTAATTATAAATAGTTGTAATAATAATAAACATAAATCATTTCCTTGTTCAAATTTATTTGTACTAGTTGTTTTTTTCATTTTTATCGCTATTTTTCGTCGTTTTTTCGTTGAAATCGTTGAAAATTTTTTCATGTATTTTTGTATTTTCTAGGAATTAGTTCCATTTTTATAATAAAAATATTTTTATTATTTTTTTAGTGATTTTTAAATATTTTTAAAAGTTGATAAAATGAAGTGAAAATGATTAAAATGGTGAAAAAATTCTCAAAAAGGAGGTTTTTGAAATTTGATTTTTTTAAAGTGAAAAATTCCCATATCGTCTCCGTTTCACTATTACTGATATCGCCCATTGAAATCTTCCTTTTCTTTGCTCATCATTGACCAACGGATTACCAACCGCTGGATGACTTCTTTATCCGTACTTATTGAGAATGCGGTGAACTGTTCATCCGATCACATTTTGAATGATATTTTTGTTACAAGTACGTGTAATATTCTTTAATGATATGCTTCGATGTTTCAGGCATACGCGTAGAATAAATCTGTGTGACTGTTTTGATGAGGGGGTTAATAGTAAAAATCAATATAAATACACAGCTAAAAATCATAATTTTACCTTTGAGAATTCTAAATTTCTGGTTTATTAGAACTAAAAGTTTCTTTAACATTTTTACAAATTCAGCTTATTACAACTCTTAACTAAAATAATAGCTTTTTGAAATACAAAAATGTTAAGTGAATTATTATATTCACTGTTACTAATTAAAAGATGGAATGACTTAAATTAAAGAAAATAAACTAAAATAAAGAATAAAATCAAATTAAAATTAAGTTAAAATACGAAAATAAAATAAGCAATTTATTCGTTTGTAAAATCAATTTAAGCCATCTTGTTTGTGTACTCGAAAATGTTACCATTTACAAAGTATCTTAATTAATATTAATAGCAAAACAAAAATGCAATCAATTACAAATGAAAAAATCCAGTCATCTCTCACTTATTATTTTACTCATTCACTTATTTCTCGCCAACCAACAACAGAAAATTCCTTCATAAACCACAGAATTCGTATTGTTCGAATACATTAAGTCAAAACTGAACGTAATAAATTATTTTATGAAAATAATTGAGTAGTTTAAAAGAGCTTTCACTTTATTTATTATTAAAAGAAGAATTACAGTGGGACCTTTCAACTGACTACTGCTAGAAAAATTTGTCATTTTTGAGAGGTCACATTATATATTAATTATTTATTTTAAAAATCATTATTATATTACTTAAAATTTAGTTTTCAATTTAAACGTAATCTTTACAAAATTGTTGGGTTAGCTAGAATATTTATTATTATATAATTATTAAAACCACAAGAGGGTCAGAAATGAAATAATAATAATAATACTAAAAATAATAATAATTATTATTTATAAAGTGCCAAGTTAATAATAATATTAATAATAAAATAATAATTTTTCATTTTCCAGAAATGATCTAATCTTGACAACGGCGAATGTCAAATTGCCAAGATTAGATCAGGGTCGGCAAATAGGCACCGATTTAGAATTAATGGCCTAAAAACGGGAATTGACATTCCCCATTAATAATAATGGTCTTCGAATGATAAGTCATCTGACCAGTATAGTATTAAAGGAACTGGTATCCTTACTGGATTGCCATAAGAATTAGTGCTAGAAAAAGTTTTAAAAATATTTTAACCAGTACATTTGAAGATTCAGAAGTCAAATTTGTTTATTATCTGAAGCTTTTCAAGTTGGCAATCAGTTATTTTCAGTTTTATGCGAAAGGAGCTAACGATGGGTCTTGCACTACAAGAGAATTTATGAGCAAACCCATCGTCTACTGTGTCGGTGAGATATATATTCCTTTTTTTCTTTCGTTTACAATTAACATTAATCCTATTAATTATTTTGATTGAACTATTAATGATTTGAATATTATTTGAATATCTTTGTCATTAGAAGAATAAAGTTTTATTGTATTAGTTTGATTCAATTATTTGCGAACATGTTATTGATAAAAGCGACAAGGCCAATAAAGATACGAGCTAAAATTACAAATAGTTTCAGTAATATATAAGCATAACAATATTAATTTACACTATTTATGTATAGGATTAGCTTAAGTAATTAAAATAATTTAAGATCGTATTGATATAAATTTATGATATTTTAGTAATTGTCATATTTTAATATTATATATTAGTTTCATAAATTTTTGAAAATGTCAAAATTACACGTTAATGACAAATAATTTCATTGTTAATTTAAAAAGATTAAGATTTTTTACTAGCTTACAGAATAAAAATGAGTTAACCATTACTAATCATTTCACATTGACAAATTACAATTCATGATTAATTCTTAATAAAAAAAATTAATTTGAAATAAGATTTAATTTAACTTAATGTAGTTAAGCGCATAAGCAATTTTATTCGAAATTAAATTATTAAACAAAAAAATCATTTGTTTAAATTTTATAAATATTAAAAAATTTTAAATATGCACATCGTTACTTTGCACATAAATTGGACATGATGTTTTAATAAACTTATGTTCAATTTTTAAAAAATAATTTAGTGCAAAAGCAAAATGTGATTCAGGATTAATGATGCTGAATATGCATGATTAATAGTTTAACACATAATATTATATCTGTATATTTTCAACAAGTTTTGGTGATAAATAATCATGCATAGCAAACTTCCAAGTCCAAATTCTACTAATTCTTTTAAATTCTTCAATATTATTGTTATACATTTCTCCAATTTCAGGTTCCATGCATATTCGCCCATTCGGATCTGTCAATAATGATTGTATACTGATTAACAATTTACTTATTGTTAAAGCCAAACTCCAGTTACTGTGAAGCAGATCTATGCCGATTTCTCCGTGCTTGCTAATGTTAGGATGATAAATGCGTGTCAAGAACTGAACACTGGGTGGTCTCATTGGATAACTAGAAGGAACTTTAATTAAGAGATAGAACAATCCTCCTTCATATTCCGATCCCGGAGGTCCGACAATACAAGCCATCCAAGAGCTTTTAGTTTTGAAATCCAAGCAGTAAGCACTTATTCCATATGGCTGATCTTTGAGCTGTTCGCTTTCCAAGTGCAATCGCCTGTTAAGTAATCTTCCCTCAGAAACAAACCTAGGTTGAAATGATTTTTTAAAAAATAAATTATTTTCAATTGTTTCTTGTTTTCATATAACATTTACAAACTGTTTTAAGTATATTTATATAAGAACATATTATTTATATAAGTGCGAACTTTATAACTTTGCAAGACACTTGGATAAATAATAAATATAAAATTACCTGTCAACTTCTCTCATTCGTTCCCAGCACAATCGGCATGTTACACTCTGAATCATGTTGGAATATATGTCTCTATAACATGCGCCTTCAACTTTATTACAATATAATGGCCAGCGATATTTGATGAATTCTTCCCACTTGTCATCTGACACGTTGTGGTCTATTATTGCTTTGAATCTTCTGGACAGAAATCTAACTGACCACAACGATATATCGTCCAAAAAAAGAAATATTTTCAAAAGAACTTCAGTTGGTAGTCTTTCGAAATTGTAGAAACTATTAGTTAATGGTTGCTGCTGATAATTATTAGAATTATGTCTATAGCGAGCTGAACATTGGGGCACCGACTTTAAATCACTTATATAATTCCCTCTTATACTAGAATGGGAATCATGTGAGGTCTGAATATTCTTTTCTTCTGGATCTTCATTACCACTGTCATCAGAAGCATCTTTATCTTTTATATATTCTTTAATAGATATTTTATTATATTCAAAAATAAACATATGACAAATTGAACAAACTGGTCCAGTTGTCATAGAACCATAAAAACCATTACAAAAAGCACATGGTACTAAAATTAAAATTTTAATACATATTTATTTATATTATTGTTTACATCCAGAATCTTCCATATTTGCATCTTGGTCATCAACCGATATAACTGCATTAGAATGATCAAAATCATTAACAATTTCTTTTGGTTCTTTAGAAATGTCTGAATCACAATCCTTTGAGAAATGTGATTCGTCATCAGACTTATTTCCAGGATTCATGGATAATTTTAATCAAGATTGATCATTTATAACTTATTTGAATTTGAAGCGCATAAAATAATACAAATAGTTGAATAAAACAACTTATTGTTATGAAAGGTATACTGAAAATTAATGATAAAAATATAATTTGAAAATGAAACTATTGATGTTAGTATTACTTTTTATTAATTAAAATTTTTAAATGAATAAAATTTGATAATAATTAAAATGTGTTTTTAATGTCTGAATGATGCATCTTAAAGTACATCAATGTCAGTAAATTTAAGTAACCAATCAATTTCAGTTTCTTTATATTAATTTTTAGAAATATAAAATGAAATTTTCTATTAAGTGGGAAATTATGTTTGTATTTTTTATTATTTTGTCTCTTTTGGATTACATTAATTGTGGTGGAGGTGGAGGAAGTAGATATATTAACACTGGATCATATTCTGGACCAAAACGAAGTAATGTTAGTATTTACGAGACATTGTTGGATCATGTTTTTGAGGGCTATAACCCATTAGCGGTTCCAATATGCAATTTTAATAAGTCTCTTCATGTGATGATTGATATGTGGCTTTATCAATTGTTTGACCTGAATGAACCGACACAGGAATTAATTTTAGATGTTTGGATTGATTTAAATTGGGTCGACTGCTCAATATCATGGGATCCTCATGATTTCAATGACATTAAACAAGTATATTTTATTATTTTAATAAATAATATATAAAATTATTTGCAAATTGAAACTTTTTTAACACTCTCGTTATATTTATTAAAATTTCTTTTTTGATTATACAAGAATTTTTCAACAGAATTTAAATTATTTAGGAAAATTTCAAATAATGTTATCATTTTTGTGAATAAATTGATTTAGGAAATTGCTTTTTGTAAAGTTTCATTGATTTTAAAAGAATTTGTATAAAACTTTATCTAAAATCTGATAAATCAAAAACCAAATTATATTACAATACGTCTGAAAAATGTCATTTTAAAATCAATAATTTCATGCTTAGGTCCATATTATTCAATTTAGACGGAGCTTCTAACGTTTTTTCAGAATTCTTCGATTAGAACCTCATTAGAGATTTTTTATTTTTTTTATCATTCATAATTACATAAAATAAGAATTCTATTTTTTTTAATTAAGTGATTTTTATTATTGATTAGTAAATTTTATTAACAAATCTGTTATTTCAAAATTTCATTTATTTTGAAAATTATTTTACAATATTTATATAAAATAATATAAAAAATCGGATAAAATATTATAATAACGAAAATATTTTAATTAAATAATATTTTTAGTGAATTAATTCAGTAAAAATTCAATAAAATATGTTTAAACATTAATATTGATAGATAAAATGACAATATTATGAGATTTAGTTAAATAGTCAAATGAAATGTTGTTTGAATAAAATATAGAAAATATATATTCAAAACTCCCAGATTCTTTAAAAAGTTAACACATAAATGCTATTAGTAATAAATATTAAATGTACTTACGGCATATTAGAATTAGAAATAACAATTATTGATATTAACTTATAATAAAGTAATTATAATAAGTAGACAAATTCCAACAAAATTCATAAGGGAAAATTAAAAAATGCTTTTAAATCTTAACATTTTCAATTACATCTTAAATATTGTCTAAAAAATATTTAATGGATATTAATTTTTAAAAATTACAATTTTATATCAAATTTAAAGCCTTTTTTATTATCAAACTTTTATAAATTATCACAAATTTTCAAAGGAATAATAGAAAAATGTTTTCATCATATTTGGTGACCTACAAAGCTCCAACTGTTTACGCATAGATTGTGTTAAGTTGAATTGCAAGGGGTCTGTAAGTTCTAAATGCAATATTATTAATTCTAATATAAAATCAATTATTTAATTTTAATTTTTCGAAAAAATATCCTTATCAATTTTTTATGAAAATAAATAAATATCGCAAAAAATTCAAAATAGGAAGAAATTAGGTACATTCTTAAATTTTATTTCCTGAAAGGAAAAATTACCACCCAAGCCCTTAAAAAGATATGAGATGTCTATGGAGCTAATACTGTATCAAAGAGAGCAGTCCGTGAATGATTTGGTCGGTGTCACGGTGACAACTTCAATGTGACAGATTCACCTAAGACTAAGAACAGATAAGGACGTCGAAATCCAAAAGATAATCGAAAAAGATCGTCATAAAAGCAGTAACGACATTGAAGAATGTCTTGGGATTTGTCAACAAACTATTTTAAAAGATTTGGAAAAACTGGGATACAGAAAGAAGCTCGATATTTGGGTGCTTCATAATTTATCGGAAAAAAACTTAAGTGACCAAATTTCCGTCTATGAAAATTTATTGAAATGTCATGAAATGGAACCATTTTTTAAAGATTGATAATAGGTGATGAAAAATGGATAAAATATGATTATAATAATGTGAGCAAAAGATCCTAAAAGTGGTTAACTCCAAGAAAGGTAATGATTTCCGTATGTGGGATTGGAAAAAAAATAGTGCACTATGAGCTTCTAGGACCTGACCAAAGAATTGATTCAGCATTCAATTGTGCGCCATTAACAAGGTTAAATTAATCGATTCATAAAAGCCGCCAGAATTGGTAAATAGAAAAGGCGTTGTGCTCCATCAGGACAACGCACAAGCGCATACATCTCTCACGAGTCAGCAAAAATTGGGAGAACTTGGTTGGGAAGTTATGATGCACTCACTCTATATTCCCGACCTGTAAACACCGGACTACCATTTGTTCCACTCTCTACAGAACTTTCTTAATGGAATTACATTGCCTTCGAAAGAAGACTGCAAAAAGTACATTGTGCAGGTTTTCAACTTTTTAAAACTTTTTAGGTCCCCAAATATATCCATCATAAATTTTTTAAACGTATAATTAATAAAAATGTTTTTATTAAAAATCAAATCATTTTATTAAATATTTTAAAGGTAATTTCATAACATCGTTAATAATAAGGTAAAAACCAGATTACTACAGTTATTTCACAGTGTAATTTTTAGAATAAAAATAAATTGATTTATTATTAATATTAAACAATATTAATTTTATTTTTTATTTTTTTCGTGAATTTAACAAGGGGGGTTTTGGATTTTCTATTTATTTCGTGAAAATGTAGCTGCACTGAAAACGTTTCTAGAAGTTAATAACAACCTTTTAATAATGTAGACAATTTTCATTATATCTATCGCTGAAAGCTGAATAGTAAACGTGATCCCATAACAGAATTCTAAATGAAGGCAGAAGAAGAAGAAGAATATATTCAGAATAAGAAATATAAATTAATGTATCAAAAATTTTGTTGATGGAGAATAATTATTTTTAACATAAATATGTAACAAATCTAATTGATCTTAGTTAATAATAAGATTTCGGTTAAACGGGATTCTATATTTATATTATTATATTTTTATTTATACTTTTCCATCACAAGGTTACCTGATTAAATGAATTTTTTTTACCAAAGATCGATATTTTAAACAATGAAGAATCTCCAGATTTACTTCATCGGACTTAAAGAACGAAAATTAAGAGTCGTGAAAAGAAGTTCAAAGCTTTTTTGTCGGTAACTGTTTATTTTTCTGACTTTTAAAATTTATATTATATGGAACAAAAAGAGATCACGAACAGCCTTTTCAAACTTCTTTTGGTCTAAGTATTTGTTGGTAGAAAAAAGTACCTTGGGATCCATATTTTATAAAATTAATTTGGAGCTTATTTCATTCGCAAGAAAGACCAAGTTAAAATATGAATTTTATAATAGGACAAATTTAAAATAAATATTCAAGATTTCATCAAATATTTCTAGGCACTTTGTCAAGGTATATTGACAAATTTAATATGAAAGTTCCAAATAATTTATGTAGAATTTTCGTTTGTTTCAAAATTCCATTGCAATTTCATATAGTCGACGACTTCAATTTAACAAATGTGAATTCTGTCGCTGAATTATTATTTAGTATATTATCTTGTCATTATATCAACATCCGATTTAATGTCCAGGTCACTGTCCCTGCTCATGATATCTGGCATCCTGATATATTTATATATCAAAGTCTTCATGGAAACTACGAAGAGGGCATGTACGTATTTCGTGAATCAAAGGTCAAGATAAAGCATGATGGCGTTATCCAATTAGGAGCTCAGCTGCTTTTGAAAACTTTTTGCAAGGTACAAATTGAAAAATTTCCTTTTGATGATCAGGTCAGAAATATTTTATTTTATTTTGATATCATTTTAAAATTTCAACATTGATTTTCTAAATTTTATTAATTAAATGAAACCTACCATAATAATTTTATTATCAAAAATAATGTTATTATGTGATGTAAGGTATGTAATGGTCTCGTTTCATTAAATTCTTAGATGTAGGTATAGCTTATTGTATTTAGAAAATATATATTGTAGTAATTGAACCAGAAGATATCAACAAACGATAAAAGGTTTCATAATCCAACTTAATATTTATAATATTTGCTACAAAGAGTAAATTAACGTATACAGTAGTATAAATATTGTACGTGAATTAATAATAATTGAAATAAGTATAATATAAATAAATATGACATGATATATATAAAAAATATAACAATCTTAGTACAGTATTCAATTTAATATTAACCTAATTTATTATTTTTTACAATAACGAATTAGAAATTTTGAATAATTTTAATATTTTAAAATAATTTTAATATTTTAAAATAATTTTTAATATTTTAAAATAAATTTTAATATTTTAAAATAATTTTTTAATATTTTAAAATAATTTTTTATATTTTAAAATAATTCGTATTTTTATATTTCACTTAAATTAATTTTGAATTGAATTGAAATTTTTTTATTTAATTATCATTTAAAATTAGTTACAATAATTTTTTCCATAAAATTTTAAAGATCTTATTTTAGTTTAAAGTAAAACTCATACATGTTATATAATACATGTTTTAATTTTATTAACCATTTTTATCAGAGAATATACTTTGGTGAATCAAAAAGTTTCCATGAAAATCATACAAATCAAAACAACACATAATAAAAATCTATTTTTTGTGATATCTAATACAACACTTTTCCGTACGATGTGACAAGTGTTCTAAACCATTTCTATAAAATTTTTGATCCTTTGATTCGAACCATTTCAAAACAGCTTTCCTGACATCAGATATTGTTTCCAATTGAATGCCTTTGATATGTTTTTCAAAATTGGGAACAAGAAAAAGTCAGAAGGAGCCAAGTCAGGACTGTATGGTGGTTGTGAGAGTACCCTTTCTTACACAGAATTTTACTTTCAGAGGGTATTGGTATATATCTTATCACTGGTTTCTAGTCTGCTATAAAAATCCTCTGGGTCATGATGAAATCAATTGATAGACTAGATTGTGTTGTCTTCTCTATGCATTCTGTGTTTTGCGCGCAACGCTTTTGACACCAATCTAATAGAAAGGTTGCACAATTCTATGCTACATTTTAAAATGGAATGGACTAATCCATATGATATGGTCAAAGAATTGACTATAACCTGGAATGATATTCGCCTATTTTCTTCAACCATCGAATCGACAGAACTACAATTTTCTCAGTAGTTGTTGTTGATAGTGACCCAGTTCAATGTTCATCTTTTATGCACTCTAAGTCTTCCTTAAGCGTGCTTACTCACTATTAGGCGCATTATCTAGATAAACATTTTTCAAAGCTTCGATGATATCTGCTGTTCGTTCACCAAACCTCACACCAGTTGATTATTTGTTTCGTTATATTCTTTAGACAAGGGTTTTCTTTTCCAAAAACCTCATCTTGAAATGGAAAAAAAATAAACGAAGAATGTCCCCATTTAATTATCGAAAAGCTGCAAACTGCAATATTGTCATTCTCACGAAGAAGTGAATTAATATTACTTGTTAAAGAACATCATTTTGAGAACAAAATATAGAAACCTACTGTATTTCATTTACTATTATTTGTCATTAATAAGATAACATTTTTGCCAAATTTATCTTTATATATAATGTACAATATATATAATATGAAATATATAATATAATATAATATACAATATATATAATATAAAATATATTATATAATAAATATAATTTTTTATTTTAATGACTTGCATCAGAATATTTGACCTGTTGTTTAATTAATTAATTTAATAGGATATCCACATTATTTATACCAATCATTTAAATAGATAAGTAAAGAATTCATGAATATGTAAGTGTTTGGTTCGACGCTTACTGCGAGATCTAATCTCGAAAATATAAAAATGCAAACACTATTAATATAGGTTAGATATGGGCTCACCAATTACTTCAAATGTAGTGTAACAAATGAGTGTTCTAAGATACGAACTAAATCAACTGAGATAACACGATTTTTTTACAAAAATATATTTTGTAAAACAAACACAACTCTTATCACAATTATAATATTAATTAATTAAAGTCTTCTTGGTTTTACGATAACCAAAGAAGCCCTGATGTTAAAAATACGTATTCTGTCGCCTAGAGTGAAGCAGAATCGAATTGACAAGATAACAAAAAACAGAAATAAGAGAATATAATAAAAAGAACGTATTGCAGAGTATTTGCTCTGAATATGTTAATGATTATTTAATTATTTAGAATTTTCTCAAGAGATCAATGTACGTTTTAAATAGCCGAAGAGTATTTATTAACTTTTATTATTACCAGATTAACTTGTCTAATGCGAAGTTAATTGCGAATTGAATGAGAAAACCAAGACCTTATATAATCCGGATTTTCAAATTCCTGATCTCTTGATTGGTTAAAAATAAAACTTTCCATTAATAGAGTAATATGTGGGTTTTTGATATACTGATGAGCAAATTTATTGGCCACCTTGAAAAAGGCAATTTTAATCATTTTAAACAACTTTTCTGTTTCGAAAAATGTTAAAAGTTGTTTTCCGAGCTTTTAAATTATAGTTTTGAACTTTTATATTTGATGTTTACAAAATTTTATTTTTCATATGTGCATAATTATTGGC
>JBBMKC010220573.1:0-33909 GCA_037834085.1 Bipalium vagum
TTTAATCAATTACAATAATATATATAATATACAGATATATGTAATGGGCAAATAATTTTGTCAAAGAGTGTATATTTAATAACATAATGTTACTTTAATATTTATTACTATAAAATTTATTTTATAAAAATTAGTAGTACACCGTTTTCATCTCTATTTTGACATTGCAAATTTAATTTTGACAAAATTATCGGCTGAGCTTCTGTTATTAAAGAATGGATTGATGAAGACTGTTCAATCTCTTGAACAAAAAATTCTGATAAATGTTTCAAAAAATTCTGATAAATGTTTCAAAGAATTCAATGTAACGGTTTCAAAGACTACAATCAACAATGTTATATCAGATTTTATACCTTGAAATGAATGCATAATATTACAGAAAAAAGAAATTATGTATTCAATATACGACCAAGATTTTGCTATGAACAAGAATTTTTTAAACTTCCTTATCAAGTTAATGAAAGTAACCTTATTTATTGACGAAGTTGGCTTTAATGTAAGCATGAGAGCTAAGAGAGACTGATCTTTTAAAGAAAAAAAGCTATTCATGTTGTCCAATCTTTAAGATCAAGAAACATCTGTTTCCAGTGCAATGAATAAGGAATCTTTATTTTGTATTATGCTGCTCAACCTATTACTTTAAATGGTGAATTTTTGAATATATAGAAAATAGCTTTACTTTAAAAATATGTGTAAGAAATCGGAAACGGTTTTAGTTTATTATTTTTACCTCCATACTCACATTTTTAAAACCCCGTTGAAAATTTATTTTCAAAATGGCAGGAGATTGTACGAAGATAATGATCAGAAAATAAAGAATCTTTAATGGAATTTATACATAATGGGTCAAGGATTATTCAAAATGAATATTGTTCCGGTTTCTATCGCAATATGGCTTCACCAATTCTAAAATGTTTGAACAAGGAAATTATTGAATAAATGTATTTATGTTTGAATTTTATGATTTTTTAACGTTGTGAACATATACCTGTTACAATTAAATTTTTGTGAAAATAGACTTTTTCAATGTGAAAAAAAACCTTAACGTTGTCAAAATAGAGGTGAAAATGGTGTAATGATAACAATAATCAGAACCATAATAATACATTAATTTTATTAATTTTTTCAGAAATATTCTATTTAATTAAAATTTATATTGAAACTAAATTAAATTGTCTTTTAAAATTTAAAAAATATAAGCAAAATCAAAATTCAACAAAATTTTTTGTTAATCACAATATTGTTTCTGATCATTTAATTCAAGGATAACTGTTTTTGGTTTATCGTTTTTATTATTGAGTCTCCACAATGATTATAAAAAATTTTGAGAGACGAAATCGAGCTTTCATAAGATGAAATCGAATTAAAGATTCTTTAAATATACTTACATAATTTTATCATAGTTTTTAGGTATAATTATGCTTTATTTGTTTAGTTCATTTAAAATTAACTGATCAAGATTATTATGAACAGCATTTTAGCAGTTAAATATTCTCTTAAATATCTCCTTCAAATCTTTTCCCTTCTTTTTCTAAATTTATTTATTCATTTATTTTCCGTCAATATTTTTAAAATGACTTCTTTGAACCTCTTGTTAAAAATCAAAGTATTTTCATTATCTGAAATAAGATTTTAAAAATAAATTACGGAAAAGACAAAATGACAAAGATGATGAAAAACATAAAATATTTTATGTTACACTCAGGTATTGTTTGCTTTTATTTATTTATATACTACTTAAATATGTACAATAATCTATATAAAATAAAAAATAATAAGGTTCTTCACACACAATAAATAAATATCAAGATTTACAATCGGCAATTATTAATTTTATCGGCTGAGCTACTTTGTAGAACCCTGAGTACATAGTGATAAGTACAGAGTGATCAGTGATCACATTTATATGTCTTGAAATAAACTAGTTTATTTTTTTATCTAATATTTAAAATTTATTCTAAAGAACGTTTTTAGCTTTTAGAATAAACCTTTCCTTAAAATCTTATCTTAATTAACTTTGGCAGATGTTTTTAACATTGGTAATTCATCTGTACCTTTCTTCCATAAATTGCAAGCTTGAAGCATTCCTATTTCTCGAACTCCAGGAGTACGAAAACCAAGCCTACCTACAAAAGTAAATGTGTCTTCAAACTCTTTCATTGACGAATTAGTTGGATAATTCATTTTTTGAATTTCATCTATTTTACCAAACATAACGAAACTTTTCAAACTTTTTAGGAGTGTTTCCTTATAGACCCCTGGTATATCTTTACTGTCTGACTTACATTCACTGAGTTCATCCTGTAAGAAAAAGTTCAAATCACACAGAGATCCAGATTTCATCGGTGGAACAGTAAAACGATATCCCCCATCTATTATTCTATATATTGGACTATTAACTATGTGTGTGTTCACTTGCAAATATTTAGCAATTGCATTATAAGGACATACCACTCTCAAATCGGATATAATGGCTTGAAACACAACTTCAAATCCCAAAGGAACAATGTCTTTATCTACATTCTGGTCGTGGATACTTTTATTTTCCACAAACTTTATATATTCATTATAAGCTGTATTAATTTCTTTATTGATGGCAACTTGAGATATTCCTGTTTGATATGTCAAAAGCCCTAATCTTGTTTTAGTGAACAAATCGCTTTTGGTTAATTTATAATTTTTGAAAAGGGAAGCTCTTTCAAAATAAGGCATATAATCAATTTTTGACATGATAACCGTTGGTATATCATCAATGTCTGAACCTGCTTTCATTACTGATTCAAGCGGACTCAAAATAAAATTGTCTTGCTTTTCTACAAGACTTTCTCGACTTTCGAATATATTTGGTAACTTATTAAAATATTTATCGGCCTGGAGCCAATCAATGGGGGTATTGTTGAGAAGTGTTTCGGATGTATGATTCTGGAGACAATTAAATATGTCTTCAATTTCCGGGAATATGTTACATGAAATTTGCGATGAAGAATATAAATCATAGAATGGACTTCTAATAGGTAAATCTGGAACAAAAGTGGAACCGTCAATTAACCATATCTTGGAAAACCATTGATTGGTTTTCTTCATAAGCATATATAATATTCCCGTAGTAGCACCGCTTTCTTCAGCCAGCAGAGTTATGTTATTTTTATCCCCACCAAATTTCTCTATGTTATTATAAATAAATTCCATTGCTTTTAATACATCAATAATGCCCACATTTGGAGGTGATTTCATGAAATCAAAATTTGCGAATCCTAAAACACCTAATCGGAAATTTATAGTGATAAAAAGTGCATTAATTTCCTTTAAAATTGAATCTCCTACCTGAAAAGGTTTATTTCTCAAAAAAGTTCGGCCTGTTAAGACAATAACAACGGGTAAATGGTTTTTGATTTTACGACCAAAAAAACCAGGACGTTCTGAAGGAAGTTTGATATTTATTGTTAAGCAACTATCTATTCCGTCAATTTCTAATGAGTTCTCTGAAATCTGTTTGCAATTTCTATATGGCAATGTGCTAAAAAAGTACAAACGACCATTATCAAAACGTTTTTGATCTAATTCCAAATTGACCCAATAGGAATTATAACAATCTACAAATGTTAACAAAGGTCTTGGTTTATTGAAATGGAAGTTTGTTAATGGTAAGCTGGCGTATGGTACTCCTATAAATTCTTTAATGTTATAACGAATAATAGGCAATATAGTGGCACAGAAAAGAACTACTGAATCGGAAGGGACGTCATTTCTATTAATCTCTTGGTCTACCAAATGCCACATCTTATACAAATAAAAATGACTATAAATAGATAAGATAATACTCAGAATTCCTAGAGCACAAAATATTGAATAAGAAAATAAATGAAAAGCATTTATTATTTTCCATCGAAATCTTGATGAAAATAAACTCTGTATAGATATTGGAGGTTTTATAATTATATTATCGATATTTGTATGTCGAATAAGATTTAAAACCCGTTCTTTTTCCTGATTCCTTTTCCTCTGAGAAACATCATCTTTACCCAAAAGATTATTATCAAAAGAATCTTCTCTATCATAATCACCATATTGATCTTCAACGCTCATGAAAAATCAAGGAAATTGATTAATATTTGAATTTATTCTCATTTATAAATTTAAAATAGATTAATTTTAACAAATTGTATGTAATTATTTAAATCTTAAGTAGTAGATCATAACAGTAAAAATATGAAGTTATCAAAATGGAAAGATTTTATAGTGACAAAAAATAATAAAATTTAATTAGAATTTTACCTTAAGTTTTAGATATTTAATTTTAATTTGTTTTGTTTAAATTTATACAATGTAGCAACTTTTCAAATTCTCTTCAAATCAATTTAAACAATATTAGTAAACAATTAAAGAAACTTTGGAAATCATGTCTGTAGTTGAATATGTAAATGATATTCTTTCTTTTTTCTTAAACTTTAAATTTTTTACATATTTTTGTTTATCCGTATCAAGTTAATTAGTTTTTAAATGTTATAAAATCAATTAAATACAATAAATTTTAAGTTCATGAATTTTAAATAAATTTATATTCCAACAATGCTTTTTACAGATTGATCTGTGCGAAAATGATGTCAATAAAAAGAAACCCATGCCAATTATACAGAATGTTAATGGTTTACAGGCTAACAAATCAAAATTGCAAATTAGACCCAAGACTCAAGCCCTAAAAGCCATAGGTTTAATTGGATGCAAGTTTTATTAATTATTTATTCTATTACAAAAGGTATAAGTTTGATACGAATGCAATATGGCGATAAAGCTGTTAAACAAAATTCAAATATTTCTTCGCTCAACTCTGACTGGAAACAAGGTTAATTTAAATTATCAGTAGACTTATACTTACTGACATTTTGGAATTTGATAGTCTCATTGAAAAACGTGTTGGGAAGTTCGCTATGGTCTGATAACGAAGATAAAAGTAATAGTTCGAAGCTTTTTCGACACATGTTAGAAGAAACGTTTGAGAAATGTTATCAGTGTCCTCGTTTTTCGAATTGCTTTTGTTATTATAAGAAGAAGATGACCCGTATTAATTGGATAAATCATATTCGAAGAGGACATTTGAGAATTAAAAGCGATTGGAAAAGAATTTTAAAAAATAACCCCCAAACTGGAATCTCTATGGTATTTGAGATTTTTTGCGTTCTGTGCTCGAAAAACGTTAATGTGAAGCCTTTAACTCCCAAGGACTTTATTCTTCATATTAAGGAGTAATTTTTTTCAATACTTTTCATCTTATAATTTCCATTTATAAGACTTTGAAATTAAAAGCAATGAAAAATATTTTGTGAATGTTATGGTAAACCTATAATATTTAAATGTGTTTCACGGAATTACCTATTTCTAGAACGGAATTTTTATTTATTGAAATAGTTATTTAATTTAGAAATGATATTTATTTTATTATATTGCTGATTAAATCTGAATAATATTTGAATAATAAATATTAAGTTTAAATCAACATGGTTGCGAGTGGTTTTTATCAATAACTCATTATTTTATCAATCAAATGTTCTATTTACAACTAATAATTAATTTTAATATTTATAACCGATTATATTTTATGGAAAACTCATTTATATTGATTATTCCAAATTTTGTGATAGGTTATTTCAAATCCCAAGAAAATGGAATAGATTTAGTTCAAAATTATCGAAATTAAGGTAACAAAAAAAACTGTTATTAAATATTTACAATGCTACCCAAGTTACGTCATAGTTTTTAATAGCCGTTGTTATTATCAATGAGCAAAATACGTATATTGGGAATCCAATGAAGTTAATTTACTTAATGATTCGATGGTGTGCAAATACTTGTTTCTGTATTGAGCAAAGTATCATTGATAAGAGCTCTAATGTGTTAATCATATAAAGTCAAACTAAAGCAGTCGAAAATGAAGAAAGTACAATTCATGAAGAATATCAACTTTCCGTTAAATCTTAAATTTGCACTAAATCATTATTTTAGTACTCAAATATCTTAAGACGTTATCGTGAAAAAATTGGTATCGAATGAAGATCTAAATCATCGATCAGGAAGAGAAATATCTGTTGGGTGACATTATTTACCTTAAGTTACTTAAAGGCTTGGCAGAATTCTTATTTTTGTAATGAACAATAAAATAACTATTCGGGAAAAATTTCTCGAAAATACCACCAAAATGCATAAAGGAATTCTTTAAAATTTAAATATTTAGTCTAATTTTTTATCATTAAAATGGTAAATTACAAGTCCACGAAAAATGCAAAAGTTACCATCTACCATAACTTACCATCACGACGATGATTTCAAAATAATGTAAAAAGAATATTATTCATTGTGAAATGGTAATTTTAACCCAATTTCTTTGAAATTAACATACAAAAATTATTGATATATTGATTGTATAATTAATTCATTTATCTTTAGGTCTCACGAACACTTAATGCCTTATACGGAATATTTTGCCTTTTGCCAACGTTGTAACGTGTGCAACGATAAATCGAAATCGTTCCAGCAAAACCTTTTCCACCGTAAAAATTGTTACTTTGCTATCAAAAAAGATCCAAACGGACCATTTACGGGTAACTTTAATCATTGCTTTCGAAATCAACGCAATAAAACAATCGTGTGCTTGGAGTTCGAAGACGATAAGAAAACATTTCAATGTAAATGGAAAACTTGTAAAGTCACTTGCCATTCTGCCTTTAATTATTGGTCAGTTCGGAAAAAGTTAGGTTTATTTATTTTGTATTAATATTATTGATTTTCTTTTGAATTATAATTATTGTGGATATATTTTGATTTAACTGTCGCGCTTAATTTATAAATTGTATCAAATTATTAATTTATTAAAAATTAATAATTCCATAATCTATAATTTTCAAAGTATTACAAAATATTTTTGAAATTAATGAAATTTTATTAAACAAAGAGAAATATAGCATTTTTAAACGTCAAAGAATTTTTGCAAATCATTGTATATACATGGTACTTAAGTTATCTGAGGACATAAGTTTAATATTAATTTTTTATATGATCTTTTAAATGTATTAATATGAAATTTGTTTTTACTAAATTACTAGAAAAATAATAATTATGGAAAACCAAATCACTCAAAAAACGAAGCGACAAGCTGATCATTTCGATTTAGAAATCGCCAGATTTTTAAAAGTCGCACGAACATTTATACATAAAGTACGCCAAGTATGCTATAATGGAACAGTGTGAAAACAACAAAGCATAAGGAAAATTCCAAAAGCTGTGACATGATGAATACAGGTGATTTTGCCAAGGAAATTAATCAGACAGACTGTTGTTAAGAACTCCAGAAATTCCATGAAAACATGGAATACAAATCGTAAGTATTGGAGAAAGTACCATTTCTCATTTAATCAAATCGAAAATGCTCCTACAGCTAAACCATATTTTTGGGTTTTCTCAAAAAAAAATCGACAAAGATCACAAGCTTAACAGAAGAAATGCTCAGTGGTTATCTATAGACTCTTCCGATGTGCTAACAATCATGGAAAATAAATTTCCAGTTTACCGTCATTGTTTTAGATTTAGTGAACAGTGAAGGATATGTGATGTTTCATCACTTCTTATAAGGCCTTAGAGTGAATTCTGCTTGCTATATTGAGATCCTGAAAACAGTTGTGAAGCTCTGGATTGATCTAGGACGAAATGGAAGACTTATGTTTTTCAGCATAAGGCTCGATAAGCTCAAGAGTAGATGAATAAAAAAATTCATAGCCACGTAAATCCTGATATTTGGATTCCCAACTCCCCAGATTGAAATCCATTAGGCTACTACGCATGGAGTCTTTCAGAAAGAGGTCAAAGAACATTTCTACATTACTTTGTATTCGCTGAAAGCCACCATACTCAGAGTTCTGCCCAATATGACTCAGGACCACATAATTAAGGCAATTTCGACCTCGCGTGGAGACATTGATCCAAGTTATTTTTGAATAAAATTAAGCACTTCATTACTTTTTTAACCGTGTACCAGTTTCATCAATAAAGTTATACATTTTTATTTTATTTCTGTTTTCCTTGAGACATCAATATGTCCTCAAATACCTTAAGCAACTGTATAACAAGCAAATTAAAAACAACAATATCTATAGACCTGATGATGTGTTTTGATTTTTTTTTCAATTGTCCTTTTCTGTTTTATCAGTTTATTCATTGCATCTTTAACGATAGCTCGTTAAGTCATCGATGTATGTTCATCCTCTTTTCTGTTATTATGTTCATTTTGAGCATTAAACTATTAGGTTCTTGAATTGGAAATGTCGCTAACATTAATTCTGTTTTTTCGCTTATAATATATTGACTATTGCTTTAATATTCATTTTGAAGGGCAAATTTTGTTATACATGCCAATATTTAATTGATTTTTAAAATGTAATAAAAATTATAGCAAAAGTATCGTATACGGATGTCTCATATATGACTGTAAATATGGAAAAATGCAAAAGAATCACACGGTATTCTAATGATACATATTCAATAATGATGTTCTAACCTTACGTCAGTGCTACTGATGGCATACAACTTTTCCAATAAAGCAATAAAAGCCTTGAATACTAAATGGAACATGGAAAATATCTGGAAGTCGTCGTTCATGAGGAATTGAAAGCAGTGATTGAGTTGGACCCAACACAAACTGGTCAACTGCTGAAGGGATTTGGTGTCATTATTCCAAAATTTTATTGCCTATATATTTAATTGGAATGAATAACCGGTGCGGAAAATGGGTGCTACATCAGCAAACAAGGCTGTACGAGTCACTATGAATGGAATTCTTCTCTACAGTGCCAAAATTAGGTTTTTTCGAATCAGTCGTTACATCGGATGAAAATTTCATCTAATAATAATAGAACCATAAGGTTTCAGTTGTTGAACTTAGGTGAATATAACGCCGAAGTCAGACGTTCATGGTAAAAGGAACTTGCTATGCCTTCAGTGGAACACTAGCGGATTGGCATACTTTGAGAACAATGGAGCCGCGTGAATCAAGTGCTGTGGTGTCAGAATATGAAAACATCACAAAATTCCTCCACAACGCTCGGCTGCAAGTTTCAAAGGCCACACAGCAAAAATTCGAAGAATTTGAGTTGGAAGTTCTCCCTCACGCGTCATATAGTATAGACCTTTCTCTCTCCGATTGTCTGAAAATGTTCTGAAACGGAGACGAAATCAGAAACTGAGTTTTCAACTTTTTCAAGTCATAACGTGCCGAAATTTTATGAAACTTATAAATTAAATGTTTTATCTAAAAAATTAACCAATGCTGCTTTCATTATTGAATGTATTCTGATGATTGGAAATAATTTCTTTCGCCAAATAATGTTTCTAGTTCCTTGATGAAAAAAATTTATCTTTAACAAATCTCTTGACACAAATCGTCTATTCAATGTTTATGTTTACTTGTCGATTTCGATCAATTCAATTGATTCTGTTTATATTTTGTGTAGTCATTTTATTAAAAAATCATCGAAAGTCAGTCCGACAAAGTCGATCAATTATTACGCACCGATTCGGAAACCAAAAATATTCATGGAGTCCGATTGGATTGCCCCGAGATCGCAGGTGAATTATAGTGATCCAAAGACGAAATTCTTAATTCCCGCTCCGTTTCTACTGCGAAATGAAGGCAATTCCAAAAAGTATTTTGAAGAATGGTCTAAATCAATAAGACCGGAAAATTCGACATTGACCAAAATAAATCCGTGGTTTTGTGAAATGTGCAATGGGATGCTGAAGAATGTGTTTCGTGCCTATCCTCATTTGAAAATGTGTCATCCAAATGTAAGTAATTGTTTGCTTTGATTGTTTGCACTTATTTAGCATAGAAGGATAATAATAAAATTATAATAAAAGTTAATAATATATAATCTCAGTTGATACTCAACTTTCCCTACAGGCCATATTTTGTGAAAATCAATGCAAATCATGTGAAAAACGTTTCATCACCCTGCAAGGATTTCAGAGGCACTTTGAGGAATTCAAAAGATGTCCGGTTTCCAAAAAGTGTGGTTTGTGTGGACTATCGGTTTCGACAAATGACATTTACAACCACTTGTATGAAAAGCATAGGGTAATCATTTTTTTTCAAAAATGCGTTGTTTGCTTTTCTTTGGTTAAGTGCTTTGAAAGCTTAGTCAAAATTCGTATTTTTTTAAAGACTTTATTATTAAAAAAATTTTCTTGGGTCTGTGCAAAATAATATCGATTTTTATTGGTTTCATTTATATTTAAAATTTTTTATTTAAAACTCTATTATATTTGGTTGGTGTAAAAAGTACACTTCCGGAGATATTATTTTGTTGTGTTTCTGTTGATTTTTCTTCTGATTAAATGTTATATCTTCATATATAAACTTAAACCTCTACTGCATAACAGTAAACTGAAAAAAATTATTAAATTTTTTTGGTTATCAAATATCGTTTTTATTATTTATTGACATAAACGACGTAATGCTTCAAGTATCGTAAAAGTTTCCAACCTTACTTTCCAGGATCAATTCGATAACGTTCTGAAACTTGGTTCATGTCTGATTTGCAGAGAAATGATTACAGACCTTTTCAAGCATTTATTTGATATTCATGGAATATCGGATCCTTTATTGACAAAGAAATCTGTGGAGAGCGATCAATTAACATTCAGAAATGGAGTGTTTTTCAATTGTCCTCAGTGTTCTTTCACGTTCTTCTCGGAGATCGACCTCAGGAATCATATGATAACCGTAAGGAATCAATAATTTAATTTTACATTATTTTTTTCCAAATCTGTTTTCATCCCAGAATTCACAGCAAACATCAGACAATTTCACTTGAGCAACGATAACAATAATAATAATAAAATACCGAAAGTGAAAAAGAAATTTTTAAACTTAGTGATCAATTTATTGAAACTGATTGACAAAACGAAGTCATCTTTGATGTCAGTAATGTTGGAAAAATGAATTTTGTAAATTAAATATGGAATTTACTAATCTCACTTAAAATATAAGATCATCGGCGGACGAGAACTAGTGAAGGACAGCGTTTTCTTAATCTTCAAGAAAGCGGATCCTTCTTTCGTTTTAAGTAGTCTACATTGGAAAGTAACAAAATTTACCAAGTACATGGCACAATGTTGTTTATTAATTTTAAAGCTTATTATTCAAAAAAGAAGGTTCCATATTTCAAGTTCATATCTTTTTGTTAGTTTTTTGGGTTTTGAATGAAGGAAATTTTGATTGTTGATATTCATTTGAAAAAATATTAAATAATTATCTAATTATTATTATTGGTTATCGATTAAAATTTGTAGAGATTTTTCATTAAAAATTAAAAATATTTTTGTAATGAAATTATTGAACTCAGTTGAAAAGATTTCAGACTCAAAATTGCATATTTTAAAATTGATTTCTATTATCAATTCGCGTGAATATCTTTCGTAATGAATTTAGAATATGTTTTCTCTAAAATACTTTTTAGGAACTTGTATCTGTTTTTTAGGAATATCGTAAATTTTCATGGAGTAGGGCAGGATTTTTAAAAAAACCAAATTCATTGTCTGCTAATGAATTTTTTCTGTTTTAAAAAGTATCTGTTGACTTCTTTTCAAAGAAAATCTTTTATTCCGTTAATCATTTTTCAATGCCCAACAATCTCGATTGTTAAAAATATGTGAAATATTTTTTTTATTTCTTTCGATTTTTTTCACCTTATTGATTTTTTCCCAGTCCAAGCACCATTATCAATGTTCGAGTTGTGTCGACAAAAAGTTTTACATGCAGTGGGAATATATGCATCACAAATATTCTCACCACAATAACACTATTGATCTGACCTGTGAATTGTGTCCCGAAACGACGTCGACATCAACATTGTCGTCGGCAGTAACAATGAATTCTTCTGCAAACGGTGACCATGTGGCAGGTGACATAAATGAATGTGTCTTGCAAAAGACAAATGGCTTAAGGTGGGCGAGACCCAGTGACAAAGTCCAACATTTCCTTGAAGTTCACAATTCTCAGTGTCGCGTGGTTTTGACAAGATTGGAAAACTATACAAACCAAACGTAAAAGTCGTAATATATTTTTTGTGTAGATTTTTGTAATAAAACATTCATCTTTTGAGTTTGTTCTGGTTTATCTTTTATCGACAATAATGCATCGCTTGGATATGATTCACAATTCACAATTCCGTTGCTCTATTATGAGAATTTGTTGCTTTACAGTTACAATTGACGAATGATCAATAATTGTAAATTTTTATGCACCTTTTATTTTAAGCATTTAAGTACAATTTGATATTGATAGTGAATTTGGTACATTCATAAGGTCGTGGCTTGGATTATAATCAGTTAATTTGTCTAAAAGCCTGATTTGAGGACCAACAATCATTCGATATTATTTCGATTTAAGACAAAAATATTAAAATTCTCTTATAAAAATGGTAATTTTCAATACAAAATATTAAAATTAATAAATAAAAAAATAATAAATAGAAAAGAAAGTTAAGTAATATTCAAAGAATAACATATATTCAGTTAACTTTTTATCATTCTTATATATGAATAGTGGAAACGATATATTTTTTATTATGTAGACAAAAATCTTATTTTATAATTTCCATCCAGAATTTTAAAGTTAATTGAATTATTGTGACTAGACTTTCAAACCCAAATCTGATTTCATATTGTATATTTTTTTGTTCGACTTTAGCATGTTTGTGAAATGGTTTTGATGAGTTTCATTAGTATTGGGACGGTAACTAAGTAATTGCGGATTATTGTAGATAAAAAACACTAAATACGAGCATAATAATAATAAAAACTTATTAAAAAAAATATCGTCTATATACGATCTTTATCATTAGTTTAAATAAATATACAAAATATTTATTAAAAAAAATTGATTTTGACTTATAAAACTGAGAACGTTGCGTTATAAATCTGCAATTACTTAATTGCCAATCCAATAATAATTTTAAAAAGACAACTCATTTTGACTTCAGCAAATATAAAATTAGGACCTTACGGACCAAAAATATTAACTTCATAGCTACTCATCCTGCTTAAGTTTGAAGAAAACTAGCATTTAGACTTTGTTAGGCTTTTGACAGTATATTGAAACTTGACATCTTTTGAAAAAACTTTTAAATGTCAACGACTACATGGTGTTAATATTTTTATAGAATTAATGGTTAATTTTTGAGCACGAGGATAGCAGAAATTAATTAATATATTTATTGGAATAGGAGTCTTCAAAAAATATTTCGTGATGCTTGTGTTGACAAGTGATTATATATTTAAAATAAAAAATATCAATAAACTAATTTTTTTAAAGAATGTAGAATTTGTAATATTTTTAAAGTGAGCATGAAAAAACAAAAATACTTTGAAAAACAATGGAAAACTAAGATTTTAAAGAAAACTAAATATTAGAATTTGAGGAAATATTCAGGATTTTATTACAAATGCTTAATAAATTCTTCTAATAAAAACAGATTCAACACTTGAATGGTATTCATATTGATAAACGTTAAGAAAACTATAACGAGTTAATTGAGAATTATAATTTTTGTAAAGAAAATGTTTATTAAATAACAGCAAAATTAACTTTGCCAAAATGTTTTTTGGATTCTGAAACCTCATTTTATTTATTATTGGTGTTTAATTAAGATTCTTGGAGTTTGGTGTCTAATCGAGTGAAAGCACTTTTTGTGCTTTAGAAAATTCCCGATATTCTTCGTTTAACTGATTTCGATTGGAGATTAATTTCAAGTTATTCTTATGACTTTTTTGTATTGGAATTTCATCAAAGATTAATTATTTATTAGTCTGGTAGTATATTATTTAATTTGTATATATTTATAAAATCTTATTTTTATATAAAATTTTATTAAAATTATTACTAGTGTTAATATAATATTATTAAATACAACTTCGAGCAAAACCGAAAATTAAAATTTCTTTTTAAAAAAATTATGAAAAAGTTAGAAAAAACACGAAGTCCAATGAAAAATGTTCAATAGTCATGTAAACCGAAACAATATTAAACAAAAAAAGATTTTTGAGAAAAAGTTGTTTGTGAATAAATATAGGTTTCGGTGCTAAAATCCGGAAAAAATTTAAATGGAGATTTTTCTAACATTAGAAATCATGGACTTTTAAAATATTTTTTGTGTAGACCGATAATTTTAATATATTAAATCGAATCGATTTAAAAATAACAAATCTGATAAAGGAATTGAAATCATTAAAACTCTTCATGCTGGAAGAACGCCCGCTGAAATAATAAAATTTTTTGGATACGTAAAATCCAAAAGTGTACAGTGTGGCAAAGAGATAAACAATTTCAAATAAATCTGAGGAGACTACTGCCATTCCATCAAGAAAGATTCAACACAGACAGAAAACAAAAATGACTGTACAAGTTATCGCAAGAGCTAACGATATGATAAGGGAGGACCTAGAAATATCAATACGGAAAATGGTATAAATCTTGGAAATGAACAAAAGAACAATGCATTATTTGGCTGAGAAGGATCAAATATATACCGCCTACACTCGAAAAGTTCATCAGATATTCTCGGAGACCACCGAACTAAAAAGATTTTCCCGGTGCAAATTGCTTCTTCACTCTCTGAAACACGAAGCTTCTAGTGGCATCTGTTTTTTCTCAAATGAAAAGTGGACAAAAGGAATGACCAGTAGCTTACTCAAAATCCTAGCTAGTGTTCATCTCATCAGTGTGGTTTTGAATAAAGGTTTTTTTTCAGAAGGATAAAAAAATCATCATGGAGGATTATTTGAATGTTTTGATCACTACAGTAAAACTATGGATTGAAACTGTGTCTTCAGGAAGACGATATGTGTTTAAACAAGATGGTGCGTCTGTTCATACAAGTCGATTAGTAAACTGGCTTATAAACAATGTTGATGTTTTGGACAAAGGATTTATGGCCTCCTAGCAGTCCAAATCTAAACCTCCTGGAGCATCATGTATGGGGCTTAATTAAAAAACAAAAAATAAGTTAGGGCATCCTAATACCGATTCTATTCTGGTTGCTATTGATGCCGAATTTGGAATTATTAATCATGAACATCTAAAGAAAGCATGCTCGAACTTTAAAAAAAGAATTGATAAGTAATAACGGAAAACGGTGCCTATATTGAATAGTATTTTATTTTTTATTTTACTATAAATATATGTTTATCAAAAAAAATATTTTGTCCGGATTTTATCACCGCATCATGTATATTAAACTCACAAGAATCTGTATGTATACCGATCACGTTTTGAAAAATGACTATCATAAAATAAATCCAAAAGAATAATAATAATAATAATAATTTGGTGACCATAAACAGTGGAAAAACCTCATCTACATAAAATCTTTGATAATCCAACAATCGATATTCAATTGTTAACTTCACATCTCAGATAGTGTAATATGTTAAATAAAAATCTAAGAATATTGTATTTCAGAAATTGTTCTAATGAAATGTAGCTTTTTTGTAGACAATTTTGTTTCTGTAAAAATGTTGAAGGATTATATGAAGCGTTTCATTTTGGAGATTATTTACTGACACTGAAATACAGTATTCAGACAGATTTGCCACACAATCGAAATATGATGTCGTCAATTTATATTGCATATTCAGTTACATCATGAGAATTATAACTCAATTGGATTAATTTTGAATAAAATAAATTAGAAATATTATAGTCAATAGTTGATTTGTACATAGTAAATAGACTTCAAGGTTATAAGAAGGATGTGTTTTCAGTGACAATGTGACAGTAGAGCAAAATGCAACATTACATAAGATATAGGTGGTCTAATTAAATCATCTCGGACACTGGGAATCATAATGTAATTACTTTACGACTTTTATACAAAAATAAACTTATTCTGCCACGTCATGATATCAAACTAGGAACCATGAAGCAGTTCTTTAAGCGTTGTATGGTTTAGTTTGGGGGCCCTAAATAATATTTATTTTGAAAAGGGAGTGGTACACCCGAAAAGTTTGGGAATCACTGATCTAAAGAATTAATGTTCAGTAAGCATGGAGGCCACATATCCTTTGTCAGAAATCAGAAACATTAGCCCTTAAAAAATTTTAGGATCATGGTGATCAAGTGTATCCCATGATTGATCTAACCAGTCTCATTAATAATAAAATTACGCAATTATCTTCAACCAATTGTAGGTTGAACATTTAATCATGGGATTTACAATGATGAATAAATGCATAGTCCAAGATTTATATCCAAAAAAATGTGTATAATTTTTTAAAAATTATTTATCCATACGTAACGAGTTATTTGTTGAAATTAAATAACAAATAAAATATATTTAGACTTTTTACAGCATGATTGTTTATATCAAATGAAGAAAAATTTGTCCTAAATCATGTACATTTTTGAATCGGGTAACACTATAATTCACACTGTCCAATGAGAATTTCAACAAGGATCCTATCAGTTCTGGTTGACATGTTATCACCATTTTCATAAAAAATTTAGAGCATGGTCTGATCTTGAATTTTTGGTTTTATTTAATAAAGGTGTTAATCTCATGCTATAATATAAATTTGATAGTAGTCATTCCTTACTTCTCAATTTTAATTTACTTCATATTTCTAACTAATTAATTCATGGGATAGAGACTATAACTTACTGTTTATAATATTTGGCTGACCTATTTTGACTTATTTATAAAGGGAAATTGAGCAAGGATTCTGTTTTCATTATTAAAACCCAAACTTCGAACATTTCTCCAAATGTGCTTCTGAGAATCTGATTCTCGGTATACCAAATGTCCAAATTTTCGTGGGATTTTGTCGGTGCATTTTGTGTTGTAAATATTGTTGTCACCGATTTAGATGTCTTTAAATATCATTGATGGTTCTAGATGTTGGATTCTGTTGTACAATTAAAAGCTTTTGTTAAAAATTGATGATTTGTTGACAAGAATAACGAGCCTAGTCATTTTAGGACTAGGTAATTATACCTGATCTTCCACCATTTTTAAATTTAATTCAATTAAACAATTAATTTCTTAGTTTCGTTTTCGTAATTTTTAAAAGTTTTTCTACAAAATTGAAATTTTGCCAAAATTATAAGCTTAAAATTCTGGTTACCTTGGTTTTAAATTGTTTAAATATAAATATTTATATTGCTACTAATAATATTTTTATAGAAATTTTTATATAAAAATAAGAAATTACATAATCTTTAAGTTCTTTATTAAAATTATAAAATATAATATTTTTCACAGTTTGGGCGCACCCAACACATATTTTCCTTTATTATTGTTAGTATTTGAATATAAATCAAGCACCGTAAATGAATCCATATTCTTTTGATTAATAATACAGAGTAACATTAAGATGTATTAAGTTTCAACAGTAAAATACGAAAAAATCAATGCTAATCACAAAATATTTCACAATCAACTATAAGTTAATCGACGCCCTCCTAGTCGAATCCACAAAAAGTCTAAATCATCTCAAATATAGTAACAGTGCGTTCCATTTCAAACATTTTACATGCTCGACATACGATACCTTCAAAATAAATAAATCAAGCTACAGAAATTAAGAACGACTGATCCATAAGTCCATATATTAATATTTATAATTATATTATAAGATAAGATTATGTTTACTAATGATGTGATTTAAAGATCATATTAAAATAAGTATTATATATAATAATAACGAACAAACTAAAGATCAATTTATTAATAACAGACAACAAAAAGGCATAAAATAAAAATGGAGTAATCTAATCGACTGGAGAATCTTGCATGGTCCTGGATCAATAACGGGTCATTTTTCACTGACAGAGCTCTACGGAACCAGGACAAGATAATGAACCAGAACTAATAAGAAGAACTAGTTAATAGGCTAGTAATTATTAATTGTTTTTAATTTATGGTTTTACCAGAAATTCATTTATTGCTTAATCCAAGATCTTTGATTATCTCTGACCCTGTTTCCCATTTTTGAGAGACCCGTATATATGGCATACGATAGCCAATTAGAGCTATCCCTGAGTTAAGAGCACCTTTACCCATCAATCAAACAGGACATCAAAGAATTGCTGCCGCCTTGTAAGAAATTATTCACTGAAATTCTCAGCTCTAATTGCAGCTAAACTTGATTTCCTAATCCCAATTTTAGTCCACATCAGGAAAATTGATTTTTCCCTTAATCCCATTAGGACTTAGATATGTATAAAATTGAATTAGTCCATTCGGGCAAGAAAGAAAAGGAAAAAATATTTTCTCTAAATATTCGTATTCTTATTATAAATATTAATTAATGTAAAACTATTATTATTTATGCTCACATTATTGTTTATCCATAGTCCAATTGCTGTCTTTTGACATTTCCTGTTACCTACAATTTTTTCATTTGTATCTTCTTTGTGTGTTCTTTATAAGACAAAGCGCCATCTTCAACCAGTTTAATTTAGTATAATCTCTTCTGGTTTAACTGATGAATTGATCTCTTTTACCTTTTCTCGAAATTATTTATGGTGCTTCTATGATCTTAAGAAACTTTTTAAGATCTTATTACCAACCATTTTGCATTGGCTGACTTTTGTTAGCACTCAAACTTTTTATACCATATCCTTGATTAAGTTCAATTCATGAATATGCATTTTTGTTACATTTACATGGGACTATAAATTCAAAATTTCAACATAAAAGATCATGTTATAAAGATCAAGGATAAAGTTCTCTTTTGTTTTCTATAATCTTTAAAACTTTAAAAAATAAAACTTAGTTTTAGTAATATTCTTACAATTTTTAATAATGCTATTAAAAAGCAAACTTTTAAAGAACAGAAATTTATATTAAAATAGAAGATAATTTAAAAATTAATTTAATTCTTATAGTTATTAATTAATAATGCCATTGGATATTTTTGCTAAATATTGTAATAGATATTAAAAAAGAAAAAAATACAAACCAAATATAAATATCCCAGTAGTTTTATTCAGTCACCGAATTCATACCTAAAAGGGATACAGGTGATATTTTTGATAATTTGAGTGAGGTTTTCGAGTGAACGGATTTCTAAAGCAATTTCACCGTTTTATTAAAAGAACACTCATTTTTGAAAATAAAAAAAAAAGTCACATCTTTTCCTAATGAGCTTGAAAATCTAAATTGCTGGGAGAGATAATAAACTGAGGCATGCAAGACGAGTCATCCCCATATCTCCGTTAATTTGCCTCATGAAAAGAGAATAGGGAATGAAGAAGCAAGGAAATGGAAATGTTAAAAGTGTGTTTCATCACTGTGGCGTACTACCTGGCATTTGTGATCGATAATTAGAGTATTGATTTAGTAGACTATGGAGGGAAAGTATGCTCACTGTTCTCCATCACTTGAAGATTGGAAGAAATTCATAAAAAATAATAATGCTTTTTTTCATAATCTGACACAAGAAATGTGTGACCTGACAGAAGTACTCGACACTAAGACTTTTCTACAGGAATGTTATTTAATGAAAATTCTCTTTCGGAAAATCTTTGTCTTTCTACAGTCTCATACAAATCACCATATAAAGGGTTTCTATAAAAATTTTCCCAAAATAAAATTATTATTCAACACCAGTTTTTTGTTTTTTTTATTTTCATAATCATTGAAATATTAAATATTTCTCTTTCATTAGATGGTTTACTTAATATATTTTCTCAACCGAGGATTTATAATTTCCAAACAAAGTCTTCATCAAATGATTAAAAAAAAGAGTAAATTACACTTTTTAATACTAATTATTTATTTATGATAATAAGAAATAATATTTTATATTTAAAAATATCAACTGATAATTTTTATAATTGTCCAATCAAATTGATATAAAAATATTTTAATTGATTAAGTAATATAAATTGGTAAAAATAATAAAATTGAGAATATTTTCTTAATTTTTTTTATAATAATTTATTTTAACAAAAATCGTAATAAATTGAATATAAAATTATGGGTTTTTCGTTTAAATTATAGAGGAAAATAGACTAAATAAAATGCTCTCTACAAATCATTTTATTTCTTAAAATGATTTTAAACAATTGTTTTTTTATCTTAAATGAAGACAAGTAATTAAAAACCGATGGAAAGCGATATGTGAGGGAAAAGTTGGTTTTATTACCGAAACCGGGATTGAAAATTGTCAAGCTTTGAATTTGTTGGCAAATGCAATACTTGATTAATTAAAATTTACCATCTACAACAACAAAAACAACCAAAACAATTACTATTACCTTTACTCCCCTGGTTCTACTTAAAACTCACCTTTGGATGCTTCTTCAACGCTGACTCTTCCTTGTTTGATCTGCTGTTTGCATTTGTTTGATTTCCTGCTCTTATGGAATTTCTTTCATCATTGCTCTAATTCCATTGTAATTATAGTTTCTTCTGGGTTTCCTTTTTTCATCTATTTCAGATTTATGTTAAAAGCAAATGTGGATGATTTGCGATTGGGAAATTTTGTGAAAATGAAGATGGTGGGGAATAAACCAAGATCACAAAAGCGATATATATATATATATGCCTACAATGATGAGGATGGGAGAATTGATGAATATTTTATACATTAAGGAATTGTTAAAGAAAATCACAAAATTTAAATTTCTTACACTAAAATAGTTTAAAAAGAAATTGGGAAATATAAATAATTACGAATTTAAGCAAAGAATTTTTAAATATATTTTTAAAATGGAGGTTTTTATTTCTCTTTGAAGAAATTGTGAAGAAGAAAATGTAAAAAGAGTGATGTAAAAGAGATACTAAAGGACAAGATAATTATTGGAAGACCTTAAAGTTTTAATTTGAACTTTAACCATAAAAATTGAAATATATCTAAAATTATCGAAATGTGAAATGGAAAAAAGCTTTTATTTTAAGGATATAAAAGATAGTAGCATTGAATTTCAACAAGTTTATCTTTATTATTACTGGAAAATATGAAAATATATTTAACAATTCTAATAATCTAAAGGATGTCAATTAAAAAAAAGTGTGAAAATAGTGTGAGAATCAAGCATTTTTTTATTTGACATCGAATGACTTTTAGATGAGTATTTTAGGAAAAAATGGAAAAGTTGATAACAATATATCGTCGGTCTATAAGAGGTATTCCTCATATTCAAGAAGGAAGACGAAGTTGAACAATTCCTGCAATACATGAATAATTTGCATATGAAATTTGCGATTGAAATGAATATCATTTTCAGAAGGGTTAGTAATAAAAATTAAAATCTCAAAAATTGTATTTGTTTAACAATTCTTAAAATAAATGAAGGAATTTTAATTTTTTAAATGACTACACGAGGGTGGTTTGAGTTTTTTTGAAAGTGACCTGGTTAATTTAACTATTAGGCAAAGATATATGAGCCATTTTAATATTTCATCTTTTAGCATATTTATATTATCATTTCCATGTGTAAAGTGCTTTCTTTAAATTACATGTTTTAATTTGACTTGATTGTAAGAAATTATAAACTTAACATGATTATAAACTTATAAAATAATAAAAAGTCAATTATAAAATAAAAAAATTGAATATCGAAGGATTATAAAATTATTTTCCTGGAAGGATTATTAACATCAGAAATCCAAATAAAGATAGTCAAAGTATTAAAGAAAGATGTACTTCTATTTAAACAGTTCACAAATGAGCTTTGTAGTTTCGACGTGTTTATACAAGGATTTAATATGTATCCGACACTATACACCAGAAACCAAAGCAAAATTCAGACAATGGATAGAAGCTGATTCAAATGCATTTAAGAAAGCTTGAATTATCTCACCAACAGGGAAGATTATTGGTTCTGGATGTTTGAATGCAAAAAGAAATTTTGCTATTAAATCACACTGACAAAAGAAAAACCATCAACTGTCAATATTATGTAAGCTTACTGGACTAACTGGATGAAAAAATTCGTGGAGAAAACCCTTTTTCTGCAAGACAATGCACCCACTTACAAAAGCTTTTTGACCATGAAGAAATTAAATGAATTGAAGTAAGACTTGCTTGGCTATCCATCCTATTTGCCTGCATCAGACTTCTTTCTTTTCCGAAACCTGAAAAATTCCTACATTTCTCATGACAAAAAAGAAGCAGTTGAAGCTGTAGATAGATATTTATGAAATTTATTACAACCAGGGTATCCAATTGCTAGGCAAACGTTGGATTAAATGTGTTGAGCTTTGTTGAAAGAGATTTCGCCAAAATCTAATGTGATTTTTGAACAAGGTTGTTTTATTCTTTCCATTTAAAAAAAATTATAAACATTACTAGTTTTAAATGTGTGTATGTAAATCTTCAAAGACATAATTAATATTACAGAATGATGCTAAATTTGATTTTACTTATATTTTACATTAAATTTGGTCTCCAAAACTTATGAGTCAAAGAACAAAATAGTAATAAGACTAGTAATAAACGTATAGTTGATTATTTTTGTTGAAGCAGAGAAACACGGTACTCAACCATCGCTTGTTGGAAATTTTTAGAATGGAAAACGGTTTTCAAGAGTGATTTGCGAATTGTGAACAAGTATTGAATTTTGATGACAAAGTATTAGTTTAAAAAGTGAATAAACTCGAAAGATGAGTAAGGAGGAAAATAGTCAATACTTTGAAGTCTGATCTCTAGGTTTATACAACATGATGAAATTGTATCACAAGACGCGAAATGGATTGTCAATAAATCGACCATATCAGTCACATAGTAAAACGTTTCCTGTCAAAAGAAAAGACTAAGCCGATATTCTTCTTCACCCACATTACCTTCAGGATCTTTTGCATACTAACATTTTTTCAAAAAAAAATTTTTTTTACACCATCTTTTTTTATATTTGAACTTTATTAAGTCACTCATTTTTATTTCATAAATATAAATATATAAATAAATATATAATTAATTTTTTATAATTTATATAAATATTAATATATATAATTTCCAAATTATTTTATTAATAATTTCAATCCTATCGCAAAAATAATAAAATTATAATATTATTAATTATATAATAATATTTTAAAATTATATTATATATTAAATCATTCGTTTTGTGGTACAAAAATAAAATTATGAAAGAAAACATCTGCTGACTTCGCTATTTATCATCCCATTTTGCAAATGAATATTTTTAATTTTATATATTACAAAAAAAATAATGTGACTTCATTGAGAATAACAACAATATTTAAAATTTTCCCATTTTTCAATGTTACACATTTTCTAATAGAATCACAATGATGCAGTAGGAATCATGTAATATTCCCCTATTCGTATCATGGGAAATGAATTTAATTAACAAACTACTAGCGGTATTAAATAACCAAAACATGAGTGGGGTAATACTAAGGAAACTCTGCATTTTAATGCTATTTTTCTGATACATAGTTCAATGAAAGTCGATGGAAAAGAGCAATAATAATATTGAACCTGCCCTATAACCGTTCCCTAATACGGAAGATTCATGTAGCTGTATGGTTGCTAAGCCTGAGCAACTTGCTTCATCAGCTCCTGTATGATGACGACGACGACAATGATGCTGCTGATGCTGATGACAGACAACTGGGAATTAGGAGTAGAACTGATTTCAAAGGACAGAACGAAAATGAGGTCATTATTTTATAGGATTATTATGAATGCAGTATGCTATGGATATTTTATCAAATGGCAAGAGGATTAAAAGAAAATTGATCTCCTCGTAGAGAATAATTTGAAAGCTTGAAAAATGTGAAAAGATATATTATTTTAATTTCATGATTAATAATCTCCCGATTTAAAAGCCAGAATATAGGCAATAATTATTATTTATTTATTTCATTATATTTTTTTTACGAGGTTTCTAGAAATATTTGACAATCACTCGATACGATGTCAAAAGGCGAAGGTCAGTCGTTCTTTCGTCTGGAGTACAACAGTAAAATTTTTTTGACTGACACAATCTAAAAGGCACGATTTAATACGTGTCAAATAAAATCTCTAAAATATAAATTAAATAATTTTTTATGCTGAGTAATTTTATGAATTCTTGATTTGATTTTTAAAAATTTTTTTTTCATTATATAAAAAAATATCGGCAAAAAAAATTATTAATTAAAAATTAAATTTTATTTTAAATAACTATCTATCTTTACCCCTTTTCTCATATGACTTCAACTAACTGGGTATGTATAAAATTTTTAAAAAAATTTTCAATTATTCATAATATCCAAATGATAATCTTATTTCTTTCAACCATATATTGAGAATCTTCCTATGAAGAGTGAGATAGTAGATAATAATATTATTATTAACAAAATATTAATTAATAGTGGTATGATTGCCAGCCATAGCATTATTTAAGGGCAGTATCAGCTGCAGAAAAATTGCAATCTCCCTTGAAGATGTCTAAAAATAATCATACTTTTGCCCAAATAGACGTTTTATTTTTATTAATGTCTATAGGTTAAAATTTCAGAAGTTCAAGACTTTTTTAATAATTTAATTTTCTGACATCACATTCAAACAAATTTATCAAATCATAAGAGTTCTATTATTAAATATTAATAAATACATTTAAATTCTAAATATATATAGGGTGTTAGTTAAATATGGGGCAAAAAATTAGGAATGATTTCTTGCATTATTATATGAATAATTATATAATAACACCTTTTTAGGTCTTCTCGTTTCAAAGATACACATTTAAAGATTTTCAAAACACAATTAATTTCAATACGCATAATATTTATTTACATTTACTTATTTTCAGGAACTTTTGAAAATGATCTCCACCAGCTAATATGCAGGAATCCAATCTTCTCATCATTGAATAACACATTCTTTCGAAAACAGCAGGAATGTTCCTTATGGAATTGCATCAATTGACTATCCGAATCCTTAAGTCATTTTCATTTTCCATTAGCATTTTATAAATTAACGATTTTAAATAGCCCCATAAAAAATTATTCAACGGGATTTAAGTCTGGAGATCGAGCAGGCCATGCATGCGCAATCATGATTGTGAGATTTATTGAAAATTAGTCGGGGGATGTAGCTCAGCAGTTAGATAAGTGCATGCGCATGTGAAAGGTCAAACCGAAAGAAGCCAAATTGATTTCGAAAATAATCCATAATTTTATCAATCTTTCATGGAACTTCAATTAGAATAATCAATCAGTGCTGGTTGCTTCGAATTTTCAATTGCTCAATCATCTATCTTTACAAGGCCTATATTTGATGGAGAAATATTAATCTCTTCAGAACTAGATTGTATTCTATTCAGATCAATGCTCGACACGGCTCACCATTCAAAGGAAGCCGAAGATGTGATGAACCAGAGGAGACTCTGTCCCATGTTCTGGTGGTTGTAATCAATCGAGAATATTTCAAAACTGTCGTCACAATACCATCCAAGATTATCTCGCCGAAAAAATCAAAGCAAACACTACAGCTAAAGTATTTTTTCAACACAGAGACCCAATATATCAACTCTTCGCAACGAGTAGATCTAAAAATAGAATTTACCAATCAAAAATATCTTCTCATAGACGCAAAATGTTATTTTGAGACTGAAAACATGTTTTGGAATCATGAAAATTATATCAGGCATTATGAAGATCTGTTAAATAAAAATAAAGAAAATTTACCACAATGGACTATAATTATGGATATATTTGCCTTTGGATGTTTGGGATCATAGCAAACACGGAATGACGATATTCTCAAAAGCCTACAGTTTTCAAAGCGAAAATCAACCGAAATCGAAAAATAATGCGTATCTTCAAACATCAAGTGAAGTGCAAGTCAGTGGAACTTTCATGGAAATGTCGGAAAGCTATCGATGAATCTTTCTGAACTAAACGACATAGCTAATTATGATTCATATAGCCAGGAAAAAGAAGAGAAATCTAACTGACCGTGATGAAGAATTAATATAAAAATGTGACAACTGAAAATTTTGTGAAAGCTCTTTTTATTTTATTTTTAAAAATGCCATACTAAGCTCACAGAAATGTGCTGATGATTTATGTGCATGTACATATAAAAACTTGCAAAAAATACCATTTTGCTCGTTTGAATGCCGGTATCTCCGAATAATTTTCAAAAATGATATTTTAAATTTAGTGACCCACGAACATGTCTACTAAAATCTGCTGGTGCTCCATCATGCATGAACCTCATGAATTTTCTCATTGCCAACGATATATCCTCAATCAACTCAGGTAGCCTATCTTCCAATGAACTGCGGTATAATTCAGGAGTAAGTGTTCCTGGTAGGATTACAGGTCTGATTAAAAAATCACCCACAACTCAAACTCAAACGTTCAGTGAAAACTTATATTGGAAATAATCTTCACGTGTCTCATATGGATTTTCTTCCGGTCATACATTATTATAATAGAAATTTATTTTTGAGAAACTTTCTTCATCGGTAAACAAAATTAGACTCATTAGCTGAGAATTTTGAGGCAATGTTTGTTTCAGCCATGGATAAAATTCTACTAGTATCTCTGTTAAGAAGTTCTTAAATGCGTTGAATTTTGTATTCGAAAAACATTCATTGTCTCAACATTTTCCAGTCTTATTACCTACATTCAAGGCGTTTGCTATTATTCTAATTGAAGTGAGTGAATCTTCATCTATAATATCACACATCTTCAATTTCTATTATTCTTTTTGTTTCGTGAAGATACCAATGAATTCTTTCAAATGTTTTCATATCAGGAAGATGACTTTTTGAAAATCGCTCAACGTACAACTCCTTATCCTTTAAAGAATTCTCATTCGCTAACTCATATTAAAAATACATGTCCATCCTTTTGACGTTTGTATAAAGATTCGTGATGAGATTTAGACGTATTCTGAGTATTTATTTTATATACATCTACAGATTAATTTTAAATAAGCCTTACTTTTAGAATATTTAAACAAAAATTACTGTTTTTTGATGATACTAAAGATTTCATCTATGCATTTCCAAATTCATATTGGAAAGGTGTTATGATGTATTTATATATATAAACACCCAAGGAACAAATCCTTAAATTTTTGGCTCATGTTTAACTAACACACTATATATATATAGGTTGCGTGAAAAGTTATAAAAACCACAAGTATTAAACAATTTAACAAACAGTATTCCTATTCTATTTTAATATAACATTTAAAATTTGTTTGAACCAATCACTTTGTTACTGTTTAGCAAATGTTTGAATTTGATTTGTCATTTATTATTTTTAATATGGAAGAAATTGAATATAGTGAAGTCATCATATTTTTGTTCGGAAGGATTAACTGCACCAGAAATTCACAGTAAAATGGTTAAAATATTTTAGAGATCTGAACCCTCATTTTCTACTGTCCATCAATGGGTTTTGGAGTTCAAATGCCGTCAATTAAATATAGAAGATGATACACGCAGCTGATGTCCTAAAATACCACTAAATTGGAAATCATTGAACGAATACATGGAATTTTACAGAGTATGAATAAAGTAAGTATCCGATTTTAAAATGCAGTACCTTAAAATATATTCAACATAAAACTGAAAGGTTTTGACAAAGTAACATTTATTTATTTAAGAATGACCACTAAATTTAATACATTTATTTAAGTGATTATAAAAGTTTTTCATTACATTTGAAAAAACTTTGGTGATATTCTGACTGCATCCATGAATAATATCTTTCAGATCTTGGATATATTTTGAACTTCTTCCAAATACCTGTGACTTCAGATGTTTCAAATTCTTTTATATAAATTTATTTATTTTGCATATTTTTTCATTTTCAATTTATGGACTTCCAAACTTCAAAATATTAGATCAGTCTCTTTGAACTTTGCAAATATTTCTAATCTTTAGCATCGTTGCAATTTTCCGAACCGTATTCAATGGGTTCCTTTCGATAATATACTCAATAGCTTTTGCATCAATTTGAGATGGGAGTCCGGAGCAGGATGCACATTGTTCATATCAAATTCTCCACAACTGATTTTGTCGAACAATTTTTGCCATAATTGTATTGATAAAGCATCGTATCCATATACTTTACATATTTTCCTGTGTATCCGAACCTCGTTTACCTTTTTAAAATCAATATTCCAAATTCCATATTAACAAATTCCAATATTAAAAAACGCACGAACTTTCTTTCCAACCCAATATTTATTATATTTATTTATAATTTTAATCAAGTTTTTGCTGACCCTGAATTTTACTTGAAATCTGAATTTTATTTAAGTTCTTTTTTCTATTTTTATTGCAATTCTCGTGATTATGAACTTTAGATTTAGTTCCTCGATTTGATATTTTTACTGCAGGAATTCCGTAAACTTCTTAATACTGAAAATTAAATAAATGGTCATTTGACAGAGGTTAATTTACGATCAACATTGTTATTATTTTAAAAATTCATTGTAAACATTTTATTTTAGTAAAAATAAATATTTTTAAAATGTCTGTTTCATATCTGCTATGTGAATGATCTTACAAAGGTATACTTATTTAATATGAAAGAGATTACGTTTCGAAACTTAGCAAAAAGCTAACGATCAGGGTATTAGATAGGCTATCCTCAATCGAATTGAAATATTTATTCATAAATATATCACAGAAAATAAATATAAAAAATTGAATTTTCTCTTTCCAGGAAAAATGCCATTGGATTTTAATAGATATGTTCATGGTGTATTCCTAATATTCAAGAAGGAAGAAGACAGTCATATCAAATTATTAGTAAAAAAAGAAAAAGAAAAAAATTAAAATTTTTTAATGTATTGATAATTTAAAAATTAGAAAACAAATTAACAAAAATTACAGAAAGGAAATAAAAAGTATTAGATTTTATAAAATATGAGGATATTCAATTTAAATTAACTAAGATAACACTATTTAAAAATATAAAGAGTGTGTAATAAGTAAGGATCAGATTTTAAAGGAACTAAAAATATATTGTTAAATGTTTTGCAACATATTTTATTTTTTATAAAAATAGGATTTGTGAAATTTTATGTAAATGTTTAATTGTTTTAATGTGGTAATATAATCTGAATTAGATACATCAAATTCAATGTTAGATTTTTACAATTTGGACTAATGTCCAATGTTTACAGCAAGCTTTAGTTTATCTTCCTTGGTTTTAGAAAACTTCAAATAATAACAAAGAAAGGTTTCAGTTTGTTCTAATTACTAATATTGAAATGTAGGAACTGAAAAACAATAAAACATTTTATTATATGATCACTTATTGTCGACTGTCAGGACTAGTCACTACACAGATTTTATTTAAGTTGAAATTTGATTGAAATGTCATAGGTCATTTTTTTAAAATATATTAATTTAAACTTTGAATATTTAATTGTAAATATCCAACTCTCTTTCCAGCCTATCAAATGGTTACAGTTTTCAGGTATTTCAAGGAAATTTGTTTCCACATCTCATGAGGTATAGAAAATTTAGTGTTTAAAGGAATTAATTATTTTGTTACTTCATTGGAATATTTGAATTTGTTGCACATGAAAAATATATTTCATGTTTTTTTAAGTTCCGTTTATTAATTTTTTATACTTTATGATTTTTCTTTTAGAAAAGAATTTTTTAGGAATTATAAAATTAACTTTATAAAACTTTGATTACCGAGAATGAGATAAAGCATCATTTAATCAATAAGTGATAAATATCAAATTATACAATAAAATAAAAATTAAAAAAACAATAATTAATGAAATTTAGAAACTTCCAATAAAATTAGATCGAAATCAGTATCGACTCTTAACATCTTTAGATTTTAATTTTAAGTGAAAAGTACAATCGTTAATGAAAGGTAAGACTAAAATTATTTTAGTAAACAATATTTAGATTTCAAGCACTAGAAATTCTCTTGATATCTTTATATGACATAGATCTGTTAATAATTTTTTCTTTATTTTGGAACTGGGTAATGAGAATGGTTTTCTTCATAAGTCTGGGTTGGACTTATATTTTTGTTTCCTAGTTCATATGAAATAAATGTCTTCATCTATTAATCATTATTGTGGTTAGTTGATATTTCTTGTTGAAGATAATTTCAGTGACATTCCATGATTCAATTAATATTTAACTTAACTAAATAGCCCTTAAATTTATTTCAATAAAAGAAAATACAGAAAACGTTTTGAATAATAGTAGTAAATTATTGATTAAGCGGATAATTTAAAACAAATACTTATTCGATGGCATAAATCAAATCAAATTCGGAAAATTCTCAATCCATATAATCAGGATAATTTTAAAAATACAGTGATATATCTGTGATTTCTCATGTTATTGTTGAAATTCTTATTGATTTATAATCTTGGTTCGACCTTGGAATTGGTAAAGAATTGAACTAAAGACAGTTCAAACTAAAGACAGTAGAAAGTAATGGATAAATTAATCGTTGCTTAAAGTAATATATTACCTCTTTTATAGAGTGAATATATTATATAAAGAAAGATTTTTTAATTAAAAAAAGAATATTCGATAATTTTTTATCTTTTCTAAAATAATTTTAAAAAATTTTAATTACAACTTAAAATATTCATTTTCATGAATGATTACATTTAAGTTTGTTGGGTTTTTACTCATTTAAAAAAGTATAATAATATATATATCTCTTTTAAATATAATAAATAAATATATGATGAATAATAGTTCCTGTAGAGGAAAAATTATTTTCCGTTCCTTTTTTACCGAATGGGGTCAGTAGAGTTTTATATATCACAGACAGGATTACTAAGAGATTTTTTGATTGGCAACTAATGTTGCGTAAATTAATTAATTATTCTTCTTTCTCTCTGACAGCAGTGACTGCCACGGTCTTCTTTGATGCCCTGTTAGGTAAATTGGCTCTCAGTTCTGGGAGAGCTTCGATTGGCTGTTGTGTACCATGTATATGGACCTCTCATAGATGAGAACAGAATGGAAAATTTCATAGTGATATCATAAAACAAATTTTAAAAAGTTTCATTGTGAGTGACCAAAACCCATTCAATATCAATGAAATATATAGTAATTATGAATTGATTGGTTGTCATGTCGAGTTCCGCTGGACTCCACTGCTGGAAATCGATCTGTTTTGGGACTCGTAGATGATACAGGAACCAAAAAGATTAGTCGAGTTCGTGACTGTTCCATTTCTATTATTTTTTATATTTTATTTTTCATTTTAATTCATAATATTATAATTTAGCTTACCATTAATTTAGCTTAATTAGTTTCTTACCGTTATTGATTAAGATTATTTTATTATTAAAGGCTGCGTTCATTTCTAATCATTATCATTTTCTTTTTATTATAATTATCAATATTTTTGGTGGTGTATTATCGGAATTTGATTGTAATATGCGGACAGGACACAGTTGACGTTATCTTATTATGATTATGTGTGTTGTGAGAGTAATTCAAAGGGGATATCAGTATTGATCATGAGATTCGGAGTGATTATTATTGACAGTTTTCGTGATTCATAGTTGATGTTCAATAAATATTATTTTTGTTGTTATATTTCTTTACTCATAGGATTATTGTAGTACTTAACCATAATAAAAGATAGGAAATCATATAAGCGTAGCTAGTTAATATTAAAATATTACCGATTTTTAAAAAATGAAACAAGTTAATTGATCCCAGAATAATGAACATAATGAACAGTAACGAATAATATTTTATTTTCAAATGATTTATTTTTATAAATTAGAAATATTAAGACTGGGTAACAATGATGTGAAAGGACCAAAACATGAATCACAGTAGTTTATAACAAATAAAATTATTAATTTAAAAAAAACATTTTTTAGTTCAATTATTTAATAAGTAGGAATCTGCGTCGTGCAATTATGTTCACAACATAATTCATAATATTGTATTGAAGTGTTTTCTGGATACACGTTATAAATAAAAAAGGAATACACGTTCTATTTAGATAAAAGCTCCGAATTGGTAAAATAAACCATTTGGAATTTAGAGAACTATTTTTAAATTGAGATTACAAGAAATAAGAGAAAAAGATGGAAATTATTAAACCTTTCTTTAATCACAGATCCCAAGTATAGTCCTGAAGTGTGAAAGACAGGTCTAGTTAGAAGAAAAATAGAAGAACTTTATAATTAGTATTAAAAAGAAAGTGCGTTTTATAAACCCTTTGACGACTAATGTTAAGTTAGGAATGTTTAAAAAGATGTTAAATTACTATATATCTCCATAAAGAGAACAAGAAAATAATGGAGATTTTAAACAAATATGAATATAAGTATTATTATACATATTATTATATTATATTATTGTACGTATTTGTTGACTTCAAATCACAAATACCTATACAAAATTTTTTGTAGAAAAAATTTGATTTGGAAAAATATAAAAAGTATTGACTTTACCTAAAACAATAATAATAATAATAATAATAATAATAATAATTTAAAAACTATAAATTAATCAATTAAATCTAATTAAATATTTTAATTAAAATTTGTTAAAAAAATTTATAATAATATTAATTATTTTTATAATATATATTTTTTATTTATAAATTATGACTGGAAATTATTAATATAATCTTTTCATAATTTTTCCTGAAAATAATATTTTTACTATATAGATTATCATTATTATTGGTATTATACGAATTATAATTATTACTATCATTCTATAATTATGATTATTATTAATACCAATCAGGGAAATTTCCTTGTGTTCTTCTTATTTCTGCCGCCAATCAAACAGCAGATTTCCTTGGCAAGGCTTCACCCACTTTGATCTACAATTACAAAAGCAGCATCACCAGCATCAGCAGCTACCACAGAAAAACAATGCCTTACTTTCATGACAGAATGAGAAAGGGGAAACAATTTACAAGAAAATTGATTCTCTGTGTTTTCATATGTTATTTTTCGGCAGAAAAGTGATGGGGAATATCATTCTCCCAATGCTATTATTAATGTTGTTAATGAAATTCGAGATCAGAAAATAAAGATGGGAAAATTGATAGTAGTAAATTAGGAAATGATCATTTATATGGGTTGCATGAAGCACGAAACGATATCATTGTAAAATAATTAATGAATACAGCATTTCCTACAAGATTTTTCCATAATAATAATAATATTATTATTATTATTATTAATAAATAGTAATAATAAAAATAATATAATCTTAATATAATTTTAAAAATAAAATATTAACTAATTTATTATTAAATATGAGTTTGTGGTAGAAATATTAATGAAATAATTAAAATAACTGAATGACATCTCTTAATATTAATATCTCTTGGAAAGTATTAATATACTGCCTTCTTTTATTTTAACATATCATATAAATTGCTTTAAACGAAATAATTATATATATAAATTTTTTAAAATTAAATTAATATTTCATTTATATTAATATTTACATTATTATTTCTCATTAATTTTAAATTTTAGGATATCTCAAAATCAAAAAAGAATATATTAAATTAACAAATAAAAAAATAAATTAAAAAGTGAATTAAATTAATAAATTAAAGAAATAAATTAAATAAATCATATTAACTAAAAATATTTATTATTTATATTGAGAATGTTGAATAAAATAAATATTATAAGTAGTAGAATTATATCAGTTTAATTAGTTACATTAGTGGATATATATTTGTTTGTTAGCATATTTTTTATATTGTATATTTTATATATTAATAATATTGTAAAATAACAATATTAAATTAATATTCAGAATTTCATACTTTTCCCTGAATATTGCTTTATTATTTTTTGGTTTTAGAAATACAGAGTGCGCCAAAAGTCCCTTCCTACCCATTTAATTAAAATAGAAGTCAAAACGTAATACATAAATAAAAAATTTTATTA
>JBBMKC010220574.1:0-22494 GCA_037834085.1 Bipalium vagum
ATTATTATTGCCACTATCGGGTTTTGTGTATTTGGCCAATCCAACAGGAGTTTGCAGGGTCCTGTAAGTCACCAATCACTTTGCCACTACTGAATTGTAAATTCATATTTATGCCCTCTATGCGATAGGAGTTATTTGGGGGTTTCTGAGCGAACCGGATTGAGATCAGCAAACCACTCTTTGGACTTGTCATCGACACAACATTTAATTTAATTGATTATTATTCAAGACATTTGTGATCGACTATTGAAAAATTTGTAATTGAAGACATTTTATTGATTATTTAAGATATTGTGTTTGTTATTGTTATTTTGGTAATAAAGTGTTGTTCGTAATTGTTTCGATTCATTCATTTGCGCACAGATATTGACAAAAGTGAAGGGATCAGTAAACTTTGCGAGCTAAGTGTTACGATAACATTCATAGTAAAATAATAATGTAACACAATCATAACTTACTTTCTGTAAATAATTTTTACTAAAAAATAACTTTAAATTTTAAAAATTATAATTAAATAATTTTAGGATGACATGCTACTGATTAAAAATCAGTAGTTCGTCCTAAAATAATATTTTAAAATTTATTTAATTAATTTGAATTATTATTTGATAATAATTAAAATACATAATTTTAAATTAGCAAGCATGTTATTTAAATTTTATTTTTCGCAAAAATTGTATTTACAGAACGTTAAAAGATTGGAGTCGAACTTGAATAATATTACTTTCTTCATCAAAAGTGCAAAATTTTGTTCAAAATGATTTTTGTTACACTAACTAATAGATAAAGTCAGATTGAACCATCAGCCTTGAAGGAGGAACTCACTACCCAGTTTTTGGAGTCTCTGGTTCTACCGGAAACTTCTATCAGTGAGATCATCGAGGTCGTGACTCTACATTACAGAAAAAACTGGATTAAATTAATCGAATAATATTTATTGTTATACTTCGTAAAAATGTATTTTAAACACGGACACGAACCAATAAATAGATATTTTTTGAAGTCAGTTTGAGAACAAAAATTGGTTCATATTTTCAAAATTATTCACAAAGCCTTGATTGCTTTATTACACAAGTGAAGATAGTTGTTAACTATATTTTTTATTTATAACTATTTTCAAGGCTTACCTATTTAAAGCTTTACTTATATTTACAAAATATTAACCAAATTATGCGCTCAATCTGCAAAATATCAATTGGTTAGGTACGCTATGTGGAACTATATATATATATATATAAAATGTTAGATTCGTCCAAAGACACCTCTAAAGAAATTTACAAATGAAAAGATCGCAAGAAAGTCGGTAATAGCAATAGCAAGAATAATAATAAAAGAAATATTATTGATAGTAAATAAATAATAATAAAATAATTTAAACAACCAATTGTTTGGTTTATGGCCTTGAGAAAAGTATGAGTTTTCTGAGTGATGGTTGTTTTTATTAATAGGAAAACACTCATGGAAATTCAAGTATAGTTTTGGGAAGAATTCCCTCTGCTGACGCCAGTCAATACCAAGAGTAGTCATTTGATTGGCAGAAGAAAAATCATTATATAAAGAGTTAAGAACATCTTATATAGTTCATAGAAATTTAAATAGGGTTTTTTTTTGTTATTAATATATTTACTTTAAAACAGATTTCGTAAAGATATATTTGTCAATTTTTGGGAATCCGTGGAAATTTCAACCACATGATGATTTCAATTAAGGATAACCAGCCAACCATATGAAGCCCAGTCGTCTTTAGACGACCGAAAGATGTCTAACTGATGGCCCAACAATTGAGTTGTGTTTTTCATTTTTCTTTGAGTGGTAGGAATGCGACTATTGCATTAGTGATGAGTTTGATAATTATTAACAAAACGATTCATAATAATTCGAAGTCAATTGTTTAGAGTCTTTTATAAATGGCGGATATCACTTAAAATGAAAAATTCCTTAAACTTTCCCAGAACCAAAAATATAAATATTAATCGATTTATAAAGTAAAAACTTAACAATAACCAAATTAATGTTAATCTCTCCATTTCTAAAGCTCATATTAATTTTTTTATTTAATCTATCCAAACAATTACCAAGACTTCATAATTTACCATGAATGTACAGTGATGGTGAAGCACATAGAAACTAAATTTATAGAGCACCCGGTAAATGATAAAAGGCGTCTAATCTGTGTAAAACAAGCCCATAATTTAGAAAGATCAACATAAAACGAATGAAAATCTGAATCACATATACAAATAAACAGAAATATATTGATTTTCTAAGACAAATTAACAAATTTAGTCAGGTCACATTATTCGTTGATCTGTGCTCATTATTCACATTCCGTGATGAATCCAGCCCACAAAAATTATTGTTATACGAACACGATGAATCGCGCCCCCAGCCCCGACCTGTCCAAACGTGATTGACTGTATCAGACAATCATTCAATATTTATTGTATGGCTCAGCCAATGTTGCCGCGAAACTCTCGGCACTTGATTGCATGTCCGTCCGTCAAATATGCTTTGACACCACAACCAACATTGAAAAACATACCGACATGGCTGACATATATACATACCGACACATGCACACTGTCGAAAACCAAGCCGACATGCACCCACCAAACCGCTGTACCGACATTGTTTAAGGAAAATGTCAGCCATAACGAGCGTCTTCCATCACAGACATCAAAGAAGCCCCACAAAAACCAAGTCTCTTAGCGAAAAAAATTTTTTTTTGCTGTGTAGATTTTTCGAATTTTTAGACAAATTTATTCATTTGATGTGTACCGGTGCTTTGAAATTTCATAAAAAGTTTGGCTTGTTAGTTGATATCGGTAGTAATCAATCACTTGTTCTGCATGCGTGTCAATCAGTATTTTTACTACATCAACATTGGCATCGTCAGAATTGACGTCTACGTTAATGATGGCTGCTATCGCGGTGTGTGTGTGTGTTTGTGTGCATGCCATTAACAATATTCCATGATGGAGAGATACGGGGGACTGGCATGAATCTGGAAGCAGGACAGAAAATTATCAATGCACTAGCTCGCCACTTTGACACGTTACTTCATTCACACAAATATAGCGGATAATGTGGCCTATAAATCAGATTTCATTAATAATTTGTCAATACAGATTTGTGTCTGTTCCTAAATTATCAAACGCCGATACCGACTAAACCTAGAAGCTAATATTAACTTTCATTAGAAGATAAAATGTTTTATCCTCGTTTTTTGTTGTAATCTTTGAGTAGAAGAAATGTGATGAAATTAGTCCATTAGAGATTTTCTATTGAATTTTAAATGATTTTCAAACCATCTTCACAATGTTATTTAGAAACCTTTCATTAAAAGATGAAATGGTTTACTTTCATTTTTCTGTAATCTTTTCCGAATAGTGATAGCTATCAACTGAAAAACGTATCCATCGAATATTTAATTAATTTATTAAAAGAATTTTGATTAATTAAAAGTATTCTGACTTCCCAAGTCGTTTCATTATCATTGATGTGTTAGTAAAAATCTCGAGTTTATTGTCATTACACTGATCACGATAATTTCAGTTTAATGATTTGGATAATTATTTTAATCATTAATAGAAGACGCTTTAAATTAAGCTATTATTCTGATTTGTGGGATCTTGTTGGTCTTGTGGTCTAATGATGTATCCTCCCTTGGTCTTCAATCGAAATATTTTATTGATATTCAATACTGTCAAGTCTGTTGATGTCCATCACTGACGTTTTGATGTTTCTGCTGAAGTGACTTTCATTTTTTTCGAACTCTTAAAGCAATGAGTTCAAAGCTTTCGACATTAAATTTTCCGTATTCATTTTTTGATTCGAAATCGGAGCTGATACATTTTATAACTTTACAAACCTTAATTATTTATATTCTTAGAACGGTCTTAGGAATAAAGTAAAGTCAAACTATATTTAAATAAAAAAAATAAAAATCTATCTATTGATTTTTCACGTTATTTTTATATTATTTATTATTTTTTATGAATTTTCATTTAATATTAATATTACCACAATTAATTATAATATCATTAATATTAGATGTCTGAATTAATTTTCGGATTTCTCTCAGAAATAACTTAAATAATATGTATACCAAAAATAATCACATATTTACTGCTGGAAGTATTGTCAACCGCTTGCCACTATGTGTTCACAGTTTAAAATAGTATTTATCACATTTATATAGTACCACACATTTATAACAAGTCAGCCTTTGTCGGATTTCGGAAATTAATTGAATTTATTATTATTATTATTATTATTATTATTATTATTATTATTATTATTATTTATTATTATATTTACATTCGGTGCACAAGTTTTTTAATTTTTAATGAAAAAAACCAAAATATTATTGGTTGTATATCTCAGTGACTTTCTTTAGATGGAAATAATAATAATAATAATAATAATAAAATTATTATATTTTAAAATTCAGATAATCGGTGAAACTAAATAAACATTTAATGAAAATTAATTAAAATAAGATTAGAAAATTAAAACGAAATGATTATGATTGGAACGACATGAGTTAAGCTAGTAAACAGTTTACGAATTAAACACACTATTCCAAATGAAATTATGCGTCCTACAAGAAACCAAAGGAATCCCAAGTTGTTATTTCTCCTCCGTGTTTTTATTTTTCTTCCTGTTGGATTGGAGCGGTGTTATCAGACCTATTTTAAATGAAAATTCGGTAACAAGCTAGTTCAAAGCAGATTGTGTCAAACCGGTATTGATGTTGTCTTGATTTATCTACCATTTTTGTCGAGTAGGTATTGATCCGACACATTTATCATGATGCTTCTCATAGAAATCCAATGACAAAATGCCAAAATAAATTACCAACAAGCCATCATCTTTTAAATGATAAAAGAATGAGATAAAAACTTAGTTTTTTTTGTATCAAAAATACGATTTTCTTTGTTCGCGTTCTGTTTTTCTGATTGTTCTTTTCAAATTTACAATTTATAATAAATTAGTTTTTTTTTCGTATGACATTTTGGACTTATTTGATTTCAATTAGGCTTTTAATTAAATAAAAATTATATTTATTAAATTATATATATATTTAATGTAAATTGTTGTTTAATAAGGAACTGGATAATTAATAAATTTATTAAATTTAACAAAGACATAATTATTTCTTTCACATTTTTACTTTAATTCTTTTATAATTTTTAAAATTTTTCACTATTTTAAAATATTTTTCTGAAAAAATAATCATTAAAATCAATTAAGAAATAAATGTTCTCTTACTAAAACTGATTTTAAAATTAAATAAAAAAAGTATTCCTTATACCTGACAATTATAATTAATTTTGTCAGATAATTTCTTTCTAAAAATTTCATTTTGTAAAAAATAATCACATAGATATCACTCGAATTATTTTTTCACATAATTTCACTGAATAAAATATCATTGAAATAATCAAATATTCAATTTATCAAAATTAAATTAGAAAAAAATAAATATTTTTATGACCACAAATATTGGGAAATATAAATATTCTCAAAAGTTTATATTATTTCAAGTAAAAAAATTAAATCCATATTTTTTTCATACATAATGCGGAACTTATGTTAATTTTTAAAGAAAATGGAAAGCTCAAAATTTTCCAATATTAATTTTTCAGTTCTTAGAAATATCATAAAAATTATACAATAAAAAATTAGTGTGTTCTTATTGACTTTTATATTTATATTTTCGGTAAATGAATTTTAAAAATATTTTTATTTATATTATTTATTAATTTAAAATATTATTTATTGGGGTCGTGAAAAATAACTCCAGCGAGTGCCAAGTCATGCTGAAGTTCTTGATTTGTTTTTCTGGGATTTAATTTACTTTCAATTATTAAAAAATCTTCATCTCTTCTCTTTGTCTTCCTTTTTCTTCCACATTTACCTTTTCTATTCATCCCAATCGTCCCAGAGTTCCTTTTTGTTTCAATATCTTGTTTACAGCTCATAAACTCACATCACATTTTTTATAAATAGTTCTTTGAGTCATTGATGTGTGTTAACCTAAAGTAACAAACTTTGTGCGCTTCTCGAAGAAATATTCCTCTTTTAAAATAAATAAAACGTAAATCAGAGCAGTCTGGATCCAGCCTTCATAAAAATTTGGTAAAATCAACAAGTCTGTAACTTGCAATACTTTGTTACTCACTAAATGTCAGACATAACTGCGAACACATTTAAAAGTGTAAAAATTATTGTATTCACATTAATTGACACAGTACTGTAATTTGTTATTGTTTGATAGGGTTAAATTTACCTTTTAGAAAGTTAACATTTAGATAAAGTTACTCATCACCAAAAGAAACATTTGGGAAATATTTTGCATTAGCGGTTGTTAATTTTCTGAGAAATGTCTAAGTATTTAAATATTGATAAGTATTAATTTTAAGTGATTTATACACAAATAATACCTCTTGAGGTAATGTTTTATTATTTTAGTAAAATTTTGAATTATGAGACTGAAAATCAAAATCAAAGACAATAATAATAATAAAATTAATAAATGAATTGATAATAAATTATTGTCAGAAGTAACAACAATAATGATCAAAACCCAAAGATATCAGATATGAGTAATTATAACGACTGTACACTAAGAATAGTAATAAATTATACTTTGGAGCTTATTCACGAAAACTTATGAAATAATCAATTGTTTTTGACAATATTCTTGATTACGCGATCGGATTGGTCAGGTTATCAGTAATACTGATATGTAAAGAAGCTCCTAATTCAATAATTCCATCAATAATGAAAGTAGTTGGCATTCAAAATAGAGTAATCAAGTAAGAGTTAAACGATAAACTGTCAAATTAGTGAGAACCCATTTGAAACTACATATTATTTCATGCTAAAATTTTGCAAAAAATACATGTGAAATTTTAGTTTTTGTGTTTTGAGATCCAGATATAATTTTTTAATAAATTAATTTTTTTAGTTAACATTTTTCCAATAAAACTAAGAGGAAAATTCTGAGATTATTTCATGCTTACTTTAATTAAGCAAAAACGTATTTCGAAGATTTCTTAAAAAATTAAATATGCAAAGTCCTTGGATCATTTTTTATTTCAAATATAATTTTGTAAAATCTTAATTTGTGTTAATTGATTTATTCAAATTATTAACGAAACAGATGTAAACTATTATAATGTTAAATTCTCGGTTGATTAGGTCCACCGTATTAGAGAGACTTAACATATTTAAATAAAAATTTGTATACAGCAATTTAAAAAGTCTATTCATTAGATTCCATAACCGCTTTTAATCTGGGCCGAGACATGTTACATGCTTGTTTTACATCTTCCATATTTAAATATGAACTTTTGCATTGATTTGTGCGTCAACCGCATCTCAAAAATAATAATTATCGATGGTTTCTAGTTAAAGGTTGAAGGAGACCAAAAAATCGAAGACCAATGTTAGATGTCCTTTACTTTATGAGATGGAGCCGTTTCTTGTTGGATTATATACTTTATCCAACCACCTTGTTGATCAAGAGCTTCAGAATCGTCTCCATTATGTTGATATAGTTCTCTGTTAACTGCAAGGCCTATTATAAAACGTGAGGACGTCATCTTTACTAGATATGACAGCCGACACCAATGCAGATTATAATAGATGAAAGTCAGAACAACAGAGACATGCTATCATCTTCAGAGGTCATTTTGTATTTATATTATTTAAGTATTCCTTATTGGAGACATTTACCACCAAGCTTCCTGTCATTAAGAATGTACCTTAAGTTTACCTCTTGGCTTTTTCTATCAAGAAATATCTTCGTCGGATTACATAGAATTTTAGCACTAGTTCAATCTTCTTACTTTATGTTAGTTTTCGCCTCATTAAAGAAAGGATGAAATCCTTTCCCACAATACAAGTATCAATGTATTTTATAATTAATGTATCAACAGTTTAATTTAATTTTTTAAAGGAATTTTTAAATTAAATCTTTGAAACATACTTAAAAGTTCTATAAAATTTAATATATAAATAAAAGTTTAAATATAAATTAATTATATTTTTTTGTTTTTAAAGTGGAAAAAAACTTTGCATTATCAAATAATATAATAATAATATTATCAATCGACAATGGAAAATAGTGATAACCTCACAATCACTAACAAGATTTATTATTTTGACAAATAAAAAGAATTAAAGAAAAAAACACTACCGTACGAAATTGATCAGCACATGTATTAACCCTTTTATAATGAACCGATCAAAGTATCAATTCTAAAAATAAAAATGTATTATTCGCATTATTATTGATTCGGCTGATAGTAATTTTTCAGATTTTTTTGCTTGACTATTTTTATTGGTTGAAAAATTATAACAATACATGGCTCTTTTTGATAGAAAATTTATTTTTAATTGTTTTTTCGTAGGAATAAAATTTATTTATTAATAGTTTGTTATTTTTGTTCAATTTTTTATTTGTTTTGTATTATAAAATGATGGGACTGTGTTTGTTCTGCTTGACGAAACAAGACTCAAAGAAATCCCCAGTGTGTGACATCCAGATTTAATTTTCTTTAATTAATTTTTAATAAATATTTCTATAGTTATAAATCTGTTTATTTTTATGCTTTGTATATTAACAAAATATAAAAGATATTTTTGGTATATTGATTGAAAAGTGTAATATATCGGAAACTCACAGCCAAACGACTGAAAAGGATACGCATGGGAAAGTGATATTGATATATGACAAGGCCTGGCCTTATTCTGCCAAAATTGTGAAAGATAAATTAAAAGAGCTGAATTGGGATTATCTCACTTTCCACACTGACTGGACATTGGTTCGTCGGATCAACAGTGTTCCTGTCTATCGAACACGGTCTCTCTAAGCAGGGCTTCAAGAATTTTGAAGATGTTAAAAAATGATTTGAGGATTAGATTTGGTAGAAAAATCATCAATTTTTTCAATGACGGAGTTAAAAATTACCCAAAGATTGGAAAAACAGTGACATGAACGATGGAAATTAATTGTAATAAAAATTTCATTTGCTTTTTCCTTTGTCATTGATTTTATGAACTCTATAAACTGGTGGGGTCATACTTGTATACTTAATAAATAAAATTTTAAATACAATTTATAATCTTTTTTATCAAAATACACACAAGTATTATCCACAATAAAGTGACTGGTTCATAAAGTTACCTCAGTTATATTAAATATCTGTATTTTAAGGTTCATACTTAGTGGAATTGGTACTGAAGTGTATCTCCATAGAATCATTTGACATTGAAAAGGTGCAGTTCAGTCATTACAAGTCTAAATAGAATTGATATAGAAGTAAACATCAATTGGAGTAATAATTTTATTACGATCTAACAGGAGCAGTAAAATCTTCATCAAATTATTTTCAATTTCAAGGTTTTTCCAGATCGGAAAAATTCCGTTTCTACAGTCACATTTCTCAGGTTACCTGTTGCGGTTGAAAAATAATTAATTTCACTGATTACTATACCACAGAAAAATATGATTTTGAACCTTTAATTAGTATTTATAGCTCTAATGTAACTTATTTACTACTAGAAAATCAGCCTTCCTATTTCACTTATGTTATCAAAATTATTACTGGTATTAATGTTCAACATTATCAACCAATTATTACTAATTATTATTATGACTATAATATAATTTGTAAGTTGAATAGTAAAATGGAACTGATAGCAACCAGTAACTCTTAAAACTCATTAGAAAGAAATCTGAAATTAATAATAATTAAGTTACAGCGACTTATTCAGTTAACACAGGTTATTACAACATCATAAATAAAGAATGCTCACGATTTGGTAATTCTTCTTACTCGCCAACTGAAGAGAATTTGATTTTCTATTGGTTTCTTTGTCATGATCATTGTCATCTAGTTCAATAGTGTTGGTGATCTCATCGGGGAAAACAACATTATACATCTAAAGGAGATCTGCAGCAAGGAGTCACCAACAAAGGATTTTTAGTTTAGAATTATTATTTTTTCTTCTACAATAATTTCCGATTTCTATATTTATTGTAATATTTTTATCAAGTCTGACCTCATTTATCGGATACTCTTAAGACCGGGTTCAGTTGCCAATTATTGATCTTAAAAGAATTATTATTACACAACTATTACATAATTATAGTAACAAATTGACGAAAACATGATTGTTTTATTTTCTAAGTACAAGCTACGTGTCGCTAAACCAAAAAGCAAATTAAATTGGTATCAAAGTGTATATTGATTGTACTCTCAACTTCACAAAGTTGTGATAATAACATATTTTCCGGATACATATAATTTACATTAAGAATAATCCCCTGGCCCAAAGGCTGTAGAATAGAAATACAATTTAATGAGAAATAAATTAGTTTTACGTTAGATATCTGCCTATCAATTTGACATGAAGTTTTGTCTATAAACACCAAAAAATTGCTCGTTGAAGTGTTAAGCGTCGGTTAAACTAAAATTAATTGAAAAAACAAATTACCTAAGTATGCACTTAAAATATTTAAATAAAAAAATATATAAATTATTACAAAATTTAATTAATATTTACAATTAATTAAAAGAAATTGCCCTGCTTAAGGGCATTGATTTGCGTTGAACTCTTCATTTTGATAAAACAGATATGTTAGTTAAAGCGATTTTTTTCGCTTAGAGGAGTATCCACTTTTATAGGGCGTTTTAATATGGTAGAAAATCTTTATTAATAGTTAAAAAGGTCCGATCGCTTTTTCCGTCATTAAGAGTGTGTTCGCTTAGTTGGGTGTCCATTAAACGAGATCTGATTGTGTTAAATGAAAAATATAGATATATTTCTTTTCTTATGCAGATGGTGATATAATAATTCTATATCAACAATATGAGTACAGGGAAGATAATATCTAATGTAATTGACTTATTGAGTAATATTCCGATTGCAAGAGCACCAGAGACTGAAAATTGATAAGCATTTAAATGAATATTATGAATATTGGAATTTTATTATAATATCATATGAAGATCAAAAAAATTTATTATAATGAAAAGCTTAGATTTATCGACTTGAGTTGTTGATCAAGTCTGATTTGAGGAGTCGCTTAGGTTTAAGATTTTGAATGTACAATTTTACTAGAGTTAGAATTCATATTGGTAAATGAAGAGAATAATCAATAAATACATAGGAAAGATAAGCTCAAACTGCTTCAATATAGGTAAGTCTCATCTTTGAATTACAGAATAAACAGAGATATTATGATAATAAAAAAATTCTAGAATTAGTCAAATCAGAAATGAGTATATTTAGCTTCCCGATTTTTTTTAATATTTCATTTTCCTGGTATTAAATATTTTTATTGATATATGTCAGAAGAAATTTGTTTTTGACCAGTAAGTGTTTTTAGACGGTTTTATAAGTGTGCATGAAAAATATTTCGGAAGATTTTAAAGTCTTGAAAGTTACTAGCAGATGGTAAAATAAAATTTACCCGGCAAGCATATCTAAAAAACATTTATCATACCGAAACCAAAACTTGCACATAAAAATTGACGCTAAAACCGAGAAGTTGCTATATCACTATTAACGTAGAAGAATATATAAAATTTACTGGAACTTATTTTCAAATGCGTTAAGTGAGATAACAGAAATGAAATAGAAATAGCTGAATGAAAACGATTTTTTAGGGTGACATATATATTTTGATATCACATTGTAAAAATTTTCAAAATTATAATAATTTATTACTAATAAATATAATTACAACCATTGTCATTCTTGAAATAGATGTTCTATCTGGTTATTTATATTGTTGTTAAAACATGACTTCTGTCACTTTTAGTTGGTGTAATCAACAAACTCAGTTATACAATAAAGTGTATTTATATCACAATTCAATATTAATTTAGAAACAACAAAATCCAAAAAATAATAATGCCATCGATTACCAAATGACCAATAGAATGTTCAAGTAACAATGATATCAATTACCAAATTATCAATAAAAAGAAACATATAATTACGCCATAATTATCAGTTAATATCAAGGCAAAAATAACCATGAGTTAATAATATTAAAAAGAAAATGAATAAATAAAATATTTAAAAATTCATATCATCAAGAACAAGAAAATAAAATAAAACAAAAGTGATTCTCTTACCAATTGTGACAAATTTCATATCCCTGAACTGCTAGTTCGGTTCACTCAAAAACGGCTCTATTCCAGGGAATCTGAACACAATTCCACAGCATAATATTAGGCAAACAAATGATCGAACCCTTTTCGATCGAGCCCTTAACACCCACTATTTTATTAAAATAATAAACTTTATAAAAAGTTACTATTATATCTAAGCTATCATAGAGTTCAAAATTGACATTAATTAATTTTTTATTATTATTTTTGTGAATTCTGACTCAAATCATATTTTATATAGAAATGTTTTCATAAAACCTGACTTACTAAAAGTTAGTGCAAGTAAGCTTATTAGAAAATATCTATCGTCTGAAATGATAAATATTACGATAGCAAGCTTACAAAGCTGTACCATAACTTTCGTGATAACAAACCGCCGACAAGCTGAAATGTGAAACGGAATCAATGATTACAGTAAGAGGAGTGTCTACAACAGGAAACCAGATTTTCAAGCGGTTAGAAAAACGAAATAAAAGTAAAAGTGATAGCCAAAATTGAAACCTGAAACTAATCAATCTCATTGTTAAGAAAAAAATCATTGACATCTGGACTGCCACTAAGACCCAAATGAAACGTTTTTAAAGATGTGACGACCTCCTTGATGTATCATATTTTCTATTCCAAGCTATATTTGATTCTCCAATCCATTTTAGCGTTTCCATCATACTGCGTCTAAAACATTCACTCTTCTATTTCCTTTTTTGATTTCAGTTTAGTATAATTAATTAATTTTTTGATGCCTGCTTATCAATAATAAAAGAATTATTTTTATTGAAGATTGATATCTCATTTCCGTTAAATGAACAATATCGAATGCAAGGCTCTCTTGTAAATTTCATAAAAAATTATATAATTTGGATTTCTTCAACTGTATAAAGAGATTTAATAAAAATAATAATAATAAAAATAATAATAATAATAATAATAATAATAATAATAATTAGAGGTAAAGGAAAAGAGTACATATGAAATAAAATTAGTTGTATAAATCAAATAGATGAAGTAATTGTTTGATGTCAAAAGAAGATTAGCATCAAGACTTTGTAATGCACTCAGTTTTTGTCAACAACGGTGGAAACGAGTATTTTGATAAAAATCAGCCGCACTCATTTTGATATGAAACCCAGAATTACTTATTAGAGAGAGATTAAAATTTGACAGTTGGTTTTAAGTAGGTCTTAATAGGTAATTGGACTTCTAATCTGCTTATATATTGGAAGTTTCTGCATAATTCTTCAACTATGTATATGACAAGAATAAGATCAGCTTAGGATTATTTTATATTTCAATTAATTGAATTTATATTTTGTGACTAGTCCGGATTGGTAATAATTTTTGACTTAACCTAAAGAACACCAAAATCACCGAATCCATATGAGATATCCACACGATGTAAGTCGTAAGGGAAACAGTATTATATACTTGTATAAGCGACAATGTTTACGTTATTATAAATAAGTAAATAATAATAATAATAATAATATTATTAGAAATACTTTTTGAAAAATTAAATTTATCACTCAATTTTATTTTATTTATATTATTTTTATATATATTTTCGCTGATCATCAACGGTTGTTTTAAAGTTCAAAAACTCGCTGGACAGCTGAATTAAACAAAAATTCTGGAGCATCTTTAAACAGTAAATATCAAGTGACAACTGAATAATTACAAAGTATTTTCAAATATAAATAAATAAAATAATAATAATTTTTTATTGGATATAATAAAATTAAATATTTGAGAAATATTTTTTGTCATGGTTATTTGACAGCTTGAGACAATAAAAATTAAGATAAAAAGATGTTGATTAATTCTTGTAGGGAATCATTAATGAAGACTCACAATTAATAAAATCAATCAGCCATTACGACAAGCTGTTCAACAAATACCATAAAATCAATCACAATTTCAGAGCTCAACAAAACATATTGGATATGTTCAATGCCTGCTTATTATTAAATATAAACGCTCATACTAATCAATATGACGGTTTACGTGATCTCAGTTTGATGTATGAGTTAATTTCAGGATAAGATTAATGGATCGAGCTTGAACTATTGATCGGGTCGAGTCAATAGTCCACCAGCTGATATATATTTATTCCTTTATGGATTGATTTTTGACGGGAATTATTTTTTATTTGGTTGTCGTAAGCATTATGTAAATAATAATATTAAATAATTTCAATGGACTTTATTTGTTTAAATGATCATAGTCCATTTCGTTTTACTGTTCTAATATATAAATATAAATATAATATATAAAGTTCTAATATAATAGTGCAATCAAATGATGATGTTCTTATATATATATATTCTCAGCGAAACCAATAATAATAATAATAATAATAATAATAATAATAATAATAATAATAATAATAAATGATAATAAAAATATTAATAAAAAAAATAATGGTAACAATAATAATACAATAATAATAAAAAACAATAAAATAATAAAAATAAAAAAATGATAATAAAAAATAATGGTAATAATAATACAATAATAATAAAAAATAATAAAAATAATAAAGTAATAAAAATAATAAAAATAAAATAAAAATAAAATAATAAAAAAATAATGGTAATAATAATAATACAATAATAATAAAAAATAATATAATGATAATAAAAAATAATTAAAATAATATAAATAATAAAAAATAAAAATCTTATCATGACGCTTATCGAAAATCGGTTTCAAATCAATTGTTTTATTTCGACTTTACAAATAAACCAAACATTGATATAAACAAACTATTCGAAAAAAAACGATATTTACAACTGGAAATCAGTAATAATAATAATAAGAGAAAGTTTTGTCCCTGTCAGTTTGGCATAAAAACGGAAAAACCCCAAACGACGTCCCACTAATGTTCGGCGAAAATTGCTTGGTGAAAGAATCGTGGTTGACAATATTTACTTGAAAGATAACCAAGCTACCCAAAAACAGGTTGATGGATGACGATGGATTTTTATCATTGGCAAAATGCAGAGAGAGAAAGAGAGAGAGAGAAATCATTTCACAAAGATTAAGAATATCATCAAAAGTTAATTCATTGAATGAATTTTCAGTTTATATCAACGCGACGCCTGATAATAATCCAAGCTACGATGTCATAAACAGAGGTAACACATTTATCTTTGAAATGGCCGCTGATTGAAGTCAAAATCCAATGTCGGCCGAGTAGCCGCGTCTACACTTAAGTAAATAATAATTGATGTAGTGCGGCAGCCGAGATTGATAAGTTCCATGTTGATTGATGACATACAGAACCATGGGTTGCATCATCACCCTGGCACTGTGGTGATGATTAACGATCGCTCCATCTCTTTGCTTGGAAAATGCGATTAATAAATATTATGAACCATTTCTGACGGCAATAATTATTAAATTCGAACTAATGACATTATGCAGAAATATATTTTTATATATTTTATTTATATTTTTGTATATATATTTATAATTGATTATTATTCAAATAGTTTTTTTATCGTTGATTTTTTTTATTTTTCAACAAAATCCCTTCCGTGAGCCCGGTAGGTGAATGGAAAAATATTTTTGAACAATTGTTAAATTTTGTTTTAATCATCACTTTCTGGTGATTTTTCAAAATATAATGGCTGTAATTATTATATTTATTTATTTTTCAATTTGAAATTTGACTTTGAAAATTATTCATATATTTTCATATTTCATTTTAAAACGTACTTTGTTTTATCAATCTAAAAAAAAATTAATAAATAATTTTGTTTAATCATTGTGATTGGTGATAAAATTTTAATCAATTTCTTCGAATTTTAGTAATAATTATAATTATAATTGTGAATTATTGTTTAAATCGGATGGAAGTTTCCTCGCAATTATGATTTGTATGATTTTGTCGTTTTAATACCATTACTTGGCTTTGGTCCTGTTTGTTGGACATGGTTTCGCATTTTTTTATCGTAGCCAGTGTCATTATTTCAGTGGGTGAATTATTTGATTATTTTTTGCATAAAACATTCAGAGATAAAATTTGTCATTTAATAAATGTCATTAACATATTATTATCAATAAAATTGTAAATCTGTCATTTAAAGAATTCAGTAGAATAAAACAAGCATCGCGATTAAAATTAAAATTATTATTATTATTTATTATGATACTGGCATTGATTCTTTTCTTTTGTGTTAAGATAATCTTCCGCTGAGAATATAATGTGTGAATACGATGTATGGATATGATGGATGAATATAATGTATGAATATGATGTATGAATATGATGTATGAATATGATGTATGAATATGATGTATGAATATGATGTATGAATATAATGTATGAATTTATATGTTCAGATTTTATTTTTTCAACAAAAAAAATTAGTAAAATCCGCTATGATCGTCACTTGTCCATTTATTGGACCACTGTCATAAATAAATTATATTTCATATCCAGAATCTGTCTGGCCTATTTACTTAAATTATCACTCTTAATTAAAATATGATTTATTCTAACTTTGTTTTTTTTATTATTTTATTTCTGTAGTGTTATACTTGACATCATCGCAAGCATCGATAAAAGGCTTTCAACCGAGTCAATATTACCAATGGGTTGGGATCTTTTCATGATGATGATGATTATAATTATTATATATTTTGGCTAACATTTGCGGACTGTTTCGCTGAATATTCACGTTAACATAAACTATAAGTCTATACCATAAAAAATTATCTGACATTTTAATCTGAAATTATGTTCCCTTTAAGTCAATTTTGTAAGTCTAGAAAATAATTCCTCCTTAAATATCAAATACTGAAAATTAAACATTTATAAATTATTATTTCACAAGGTCCGTGAGAGGGAAAATGTAAAAATTCCTTTTCGTGGATTTCCAAATAGTTTTTTCCCCCAGAAAATTATCTGTTAAATTATTTGTAACGATATGTTTATAATAATCATAAAATTGGGTAACTCTACTTTTACAGTCGTCCGCGTAAGGAAGTATTTTTATATAATAATTTAATAAAAATGTTGAGTAAATAAAATAATGATAAAAGTATGTATGTATATCAAATAAATAAATAAAATAAAAGTAAAAAAAAATAATTAAAATAAGTGTTAAAATGAAAAAAAAACATAATAAAAATTTGAACAATATTGAAAAGAATACATAAAATAAGTAAGGACAATAAAAAAATTAATGAAAAAAAATAATTTAAAAAATTAAAATAAAACCTAAAATTTAAACAAAAATAAAAAATAATTAAAATAAAAAGATTAAAACATTTTTGAAAATAAAAGTAATATTAAAATGTATCGACACAAGACACACAAACACGTCTCACCGTCCAAAACGTATCCGTCCGGCTGATGGATCACGACACACAATACCCAATAAATGCATAAAAGAAATAAAAGAAATAATGGAAATAAAAATTAAAATAACTTAAAACAAAAATATATTAAAAAAATTAAAATTAAAACTGAAAAAAAATAATAAAAATTAAAATTTAGAAAATAAAATATAATAAAAAATAAAAATAAAAATAAAGAATAATAAAAAAAATTAATATAAAATAATAATAAAAAATGAAAAAAATATTGCAAATGAAAGTAAAATTGAAAATAATAATGTAAGTTAAAAATAAAAATGAAAACAATTAAAATAACTAAAAACCAAAATAAAAATTAAAACTAAAAAAAAAACAATAATGAAAAAATTAATAAAATTTAGAAAATAAAAAATTAATTAAAAATAAAAACAAAAATTTAAAAATGAAAAAAAAATAAAAAAGGTAATAATGAAAATAAAAAATTAAAAAAAAATAATAAAAATTTGAATAAAAGAACTAGAAAGATTATTTAATTTTCCAAGTTAAACTAAAACAACATTTCAGTGTTAAAGTTTTGTTAAAAGATATTTATTTAAAAAAATATTTCAATTTATTTTTTTTTTAAAAATGGTCTCTACTATTTTCTTAAAAACTAAAAGTCATTCATAGTGAAAATGAAGAAGAAATGACCACAGACGCAAATTGAATTATAAATTTGTTGAGTGAATCTTGTTCTAGTGCCATCCAATTTAAACAAGATTAGTCGCTTTATTACACCATCACAAACAGATCTGTGAACAATGATGGATGACCATTGTTAATAAACTTTTACTGGTATCAGGTTTACAGTTGAATCAAAACATTATTATTGTTAATAAAAATTAATAATAATTAATAAAAATTATTACTAAAAAAGTTATAAGTAATATAGTTTTTATCAGAAAATTTTCTTCCGGCATAATATACTTTAATATATTTGTGTGTTGTAAAAAATATTAGAAATTACCTTTCTTAAAAGTTTTACCGTTTAAAGAAAATCAATTTCTTCTATAATTCCTAGCCCCAAAAATATTTTAATTAAAATTCAGATACTAATAATACTTTCCAATTGAGCCAGAAAATAATCAAGCAAATTTCATATTTGTGAGCATGTGACAAATAAAAGTTTTTTAAAAAAATTAATTTGAATAATAATTTTAATAAAATTAATTAAAATTTAATAAAAAAATTTTTCTTAAAAAGGTTTTAAACAAAGACCATATTTATTAATATTAGGGTGAACCAAAAGTTCAGGCGTTTTTTGTGTACTATATATAAAGTAATTTCTAAGCAAGATATATTTTATTGATCGCATTTATTAAGATATTTTTTATACGTTTTTAAATTATCTTTAATATTAACTAAAATGCATTTAAAATTTTTCCTAAGAATTTAATTTTTTTTTCATATTTTGGTAATATGAACAATTTTGAAATTCTGATGTTTTTGCGCCATTATTTTTAGCAGAATGTAAGTGCCAAGGAAGCTGCTACAAAAATGTGACATTGAAGAACAAGGTATCGTTTCCATTTGCACAGCTCAAAATGGTATAAAAAATTCAATGAAGGTCAAACCAATCTTGAAGATGACTCATGTCGAAGCAGTTAAAAATAATCCATCAACCAGCCGTCGTGTGTTATCACATGAGTTGGATATTCCTCAAAAACCATAGTCCTGCACCTTCATCAACTTGGAAAAGTCAACAGAAGCGGTGGAGAAGTTTCTCATCAATTAAGTGAAAGTCAGGCAAAATAACGGATGGACATATGTCAGAAATTGTTAGAGAATCCTTGTGACGAATGTTTCTTTAAAAATAGTCACTTGTGATGAAACGTTGATATATATCTACAGTGTTGACAGCAAAAAACAATGGTTGTATCTAGGTCAAACAGCAAAACTTGTACCAAAGCTGGACAGATTCTCAGAAAAGGCTTTACTGTGTATTTGGTGGACGATTGTATGAGGTATTATGCAAGAAATACCCTTCAATGGTCAACTGAAAACGAATATATTTGCAGCAAAACAATACCAAACCACTACGAGCCAGAAAGACTGAGGAAAAAATCAAAGAATACCTGGAATTGAATTATTACCGCACCCAAGTCACTCCCCTGACCTCGCACCATCTGTTTTTCACTCGGGTCAATGGCACATTTTTTGCGAGAACGTTCTTTCAATGATCTATAGAATATCAAAACGGGATCATCAACTCTAAGTACAAGTGACATCGAACAAATTTCCAATAGATGGCTGAAGACAGTAGAACCATAGGGAATTTCTTTAGAAATTTGATTTTGTTTTGTGTTAAATATATGTTGAAATTTTTGTCTAAGAAACGCACGAACACTTGGTTTATCCTAATACACCCAATTCTCTTTTTTCGCGAATTTTTTTAATCCGATTTTTTATAAGGTTTTTAAAAATGCTTATATATATTTTTTATATAATTGTATACGGTTTTATAAATTTTTTTTAAAAAAAATTTAGTTTTTAAAAATCCCTTTCAAAAATAATTGTAAGTGCTTAATTTAATTTAGACTTTTTTTTATTATTTCTTAAGTAAAATGCGTGACAGTAAAGTTAAGCCACAGAAGAGAAGTGCAATTTCCCTAGAAACCAAAATTATGATACTTGATCGCTTGACGAATGGAGAGAAATCTACAGCAATTGGTAGACATTTAAAGTTGGGTGAATCAACAATTAGAGCAATTAAAAAAATCAATATCAATACGGAAATCCATTAGATACGCTACAAATTTTAGCTCTAAATTATCATCATATTCAAGAGAATCTGTAATAGAAAAAACAGAAAAAGCCCTCTTAATTTGAATTGAAGACTTGACTCAAAAAAGAATTCCAATAAATGGAAAGTTTTACGGTTTAACGAACAGATAAGAGAATCAGAGTCATCTACGTCCTCATTTTCGGCTAGTACAGGATGGCTAACTGGTTTTATAAAATGACATTCGTTCCATAATATGAAGATAAAGGGTGAGGTCGCTTCTGCAGACCAAGAAGCCACTAGAAAATACTCTAAAGAGTTTGCCAAAATTATTAAAGATGGTGAATATTGTGCCGATCAAGTCTTCGGACGAAACCGGATAATTTTGGAAAAATGCCCAATCGTATTTATATAGCAAGTTCCTAAAAATCTGCAAGTGGTTTTAAAGCTGCCATAGATCGAGTTACTTTACTGGTTTGCAGCATTGCATCTGGAGATAGAGTGTTGAAACCACTACTTGTAAATCGATGTTTAAAACCACGTACAATAAAAGGAAAAGATCGAAATAAGCTACCTGTGCATTTTATGGCAAACAAAAAAAGCTTGGGTGACTACAGCGATTTTCACTCAGTGATTTAATTACTGCTTCGTACCTGAAGTAAAAATTTATATGAAAGAGAAAAGTCTTGAATTTAATATCTTATTAATTCTTGATAATGCAGCAGTCTTGAAAAGGTAAAACATCCTAACATACAAATAATTTATATCCCTCCAAATACAACTAGCTTAATTCAACCATTAGATCAGGGGATTATTTCGGCATTCAAAAAATATTATTTAAAGTCAACCCTTCGTTACATTTTCGATAAACTAGAAACTGAATCAATCACAGTTACAGGTGTTTGGAAAGATTTTAATATTTTAAACTGTATAAACCATGTTGAATTAGCAATTGCTGAAATTAAACCATACACATTAAACGCATGTTGGAAAGAAGTTTGGCCTGAATGCGTATTTAATAAAGATGTACCAAATCAAATAACAACCATATCATCAGAAATTATTTCACTGGCCAAAGCAATTGGTGGCGAAGGTTTTGATAAATTTGACGAGAACGATATTGAAGAATTGCTTGAGGACGAAGCCTTATGTGACAAAGAAATTTTAGAAAGTTTGGAATTAGATCCTATCGAAGATCCTTTTGAAGACAATGAATCAGAAGAATAATCAGTCCCGCTTAGTGCCAGTCCATCCATGGATCCATCTCCAGCGGTTGATGACTAGTTTTTTCTTGTAAGTAATTATAACTATTATTATTTAATTATTTTTGTACAATTTGATTAGTATTTGAGTTTTTTAATGATTTGTTAAATTACATTAAGAATAATTGTTTTTGATCTATTTCAATCTTTATTTTGTATTGATTCATTTGGTAATTGGGCCATTTAATTATTTAGATCATTTTTTAAAACTCGTCTAATTTTTGATACTTTTAACGATATGAATATTATCGATTTTCGTTTTAATTGATTTTTCGGAAGATTGATTTATCGTGTTTTACTGTGATTTTGTAATAGAACAACAAAATTTAGTGTGATTATTTTAATTCATTCATATAAGGATAAGTTAATAACATAGAGGAAACGTTAGAAAATATTGAGCTCATGTATACATGAAGCTGAGTTAGTCTTTATTTAAAATACTAAAATATAAAAATCAAATACAAATTAAATACAAAAATAAGATTTTAACCAAAGAAATGTTAATGTATTTTTTTATTATAAAAACACTCAAAAATAATCGTGGCAGTGTTCCTTCTACTTAACTATAGAATGATTTATAAGAATGAATAAGATAAATAATAATAAAAGTATTTTTTATTTAATATTATATCAGGTTAAGGGAAAATTATTTTCGCTATTCATCTCACAAATTAAGAGTCGATAAGTCACTATAAAAAATTTAATTAATTAAAATATGCATCATTTGCATTTACAACATTTTGCCAACGTCCTAAAACTTTCTTTATACTGTTTCTGAAAAAGTCCGGGTCACGGGATTCAATAAAAGAAGCGAAGGTATGTTGAACATCATCGTGATTTTTGAACTGCTTATTTCTTAAGAAATTGTCAAGTGACAGGAATACAGGGTGCGCCACTTAAATCGGGAAGATAATAATTGTTACAAATCTTACATTTTAAATTAGAAAAGTAATTT
>JBBMKC010220575.1:0-12261 GCA_037834085.1 Bipalium vagum
TATTATTATTATTATTATTATTATTATTATTATTATTATTATTATTATTATTATTATTATTATTATTATGTTTATTTAATTGTACTTTTTACGACTAAATTGATTGATTACGGGCGGACGATGCTTTCTAATTTGATGTTTAAAAATTATTTGAAGTGCACTTTTCTGGAGTAATCAGTCAAATCTAAGTATCGTTAAATCAGTATGTTATTCATAATAAAACTATTTTTATTAATAAAAAAAATTGATGCTTGGAATACACAGATTTAATTTAATTTTCATTAATTTGATTTCATCTAGCCAATTAAAAAATATTGATGTTTTTATATCAAACTATAAATAAAATATCATTTTTATAAAATAAATATTGATTTTTATTAATTTTTTTATCATTATTGATCAAATTTCTGTAAAACACCTCATAAGATTGGCATGTTTTTAAAATATTTAGAACCCAAATTAGTTCATAATCTGATAAAAATCTTTTAATCAATTATGGGGTTTTTTTCTAATTTGGTGAAATGGATTTTTAATACATACTTTTCAAAGAAGGTAACAAGTAAAGTTAGTTAACGTAAAAACTCAATTCTAAATAGTTGAAATCTCTTAATTTTAAAATAATAAATAATAAAAGATAAGTACAATTTTATATTATTTTGTCCTTTCAATTTTTCCACGAAGCCTCAACATTTTTATTTTATGTTACCGTAATTTAACTTGATTTTTTGCCTGATACTTTTCTTTTTACTGCTCATTCAAATTGAATTATTTTGACAAAAAAACGTTCTTTCAATTGGTTTTTGCGTAAGTTGTACGTAAAATTGTATATTAAAATTTGACAATAATCAATAAAAGCGTCATATTAGTGACGTTCAATAATTTTTGTGATTGACGAATTAAAGTTTGTGAATTGTATACGGTGATTGTAATGACAATGATAAAATAATAATAATGATCGCAATCATTGTCATTAGCAACACCATATTTAACGAGATCATTATCAAAATCACCAACATCATAATCCGTTTGAAAAAGTAATCACAATAAAATTATAAATTAATTTTAGGTAAATCAATCAATTTTGGGGATAATAATTATTAATCAATAAAATGATGACAAGGGTATTGACTTTTTTAAAAATTAAATAGGTTAGCTGCGAAAAAATAGATTGATTTTTGCATCATATCAAAATTCAATTTTCAACTAATAATAATAATAAATATTATTATTATTATTATAAATAATAATAAATAACAGTTTAATAAAAATGATTAACAAAATAAATGACTTCAATAATATCAAACTTATGGATTTTGTCCATTTCTAAATGTAAATGAAACCCTTTTCAAATATTTTATATTTATTTCGATATATTTCCATTATTTTCTATGAATTGTTTTTTATCTTTTTGATAATCGATTTACAAATGTAGAATCATAAAACTTAACAAGATCCTATTTAACATTACTTGAATCAATATCTGGTTTAAATAATTTTGCAAAGAATAAAATAGCTAACAATTCGATAGACCAGTGTTATTAGAGGTGGAGAGCCTAAGATTTTCTTATCCCAATTCCCTTCTCCGTTGTGGTTTGCTTCCAGAATATGATTTCGAATTTTCCAGTTTAAGACGATCATTTATACTGACTAAAATATATTGAAAAAATAAGAAATATTTAAAGTTTTCACCTTAGAGAAGATGTACTGGAAGTATTGTTTGTTTTTGGTCAAGATAGGTTTTCTTATGTTTGATATTATTGTGTGGAATCCATCCTACATTTTTCATTTATCATTCCGCTTAAAAATTTATCAATTTCATATTACAAATGAAGAGAAAAATAAATTAAGGAACAACTCTTGTTTTCTCGACGTGCTTTTTTTTTAATATTTCTGATCAAATACAAACACAGATCATTTTTTCAAATCCTCAGTTCTACAAATATTTTTCACGATTTTATAATTTCTTCATATGCTTTGTTGTTCTTCTGGAACTCATACAGAATACAATTTCTTTTATTTTTATTTTTATTTCACAGGAACTGAAAATGTTATTTTCGATGATTTGAATCAATAAGATTTTTTAAATGACTTATCAATAGCGGTGGTCGCCGCTGTCATTTTCTCTTATTCCCAGTCTTGTATTATTCAACCAAACTTAACATAATAATGTAAAGTTTTACTTCAATAAAAGTTTACTAATCCTAATATTATAAATCAATAATTATAAAAATATTAATCGAAATCTTAATATATTTTAGTTTAAGAATTGTATATATATAATAACATATGACCTGTTATATAATAAGAATATAATAAATTTCTTAAAAAATAATATTAAATAACGATAATGATTATCAATTAATAATATTGATAACATTATTAATTAAAAAATATGATAATAACGATAATAATGAAAAATTTATTGTTTATTTAATAATAATTATTAAAATAACGAAAACAATATTTAAACATCTTTTCGTATTTGATTTATAATTTCTAAATAAAGATAATACATTTTATGATAATAATTTTCAATAATATAATAAAAAAATATTTTCGAGATAATGATAAGATTAAATAATATTTTAATCTTTTGAGCAATGAAATTCATTTAAATTTAAAATTATTTATTTATATATGTAAAATGAAAATAAAGCATAAACAAATATTGTTTAAAATTATAAAAGCAGTATTTTTGAAAAATATAAATATTTAATTAATAAAAAGTTTAATAATATTATTTATATTAAAAATTTTTTTTTATTAAATAAGAAAGTAAAATAGTAATACGAATAAATTGTAAAATATTAAAGTAATAAACATTACAATTATAACATTTATGATTATATAAATAATAATAATAATAATAATTTAAGTATATTATTGATTTGATTTAAATAATTTCGGCACAATTGACAAAATTTAAAAATTTCATAAAATCTGTTCTACACTTCAGTTAATATTTTAGATTATATATATTACTTATATTACCTTGCATCAATACTTAAAAAAATTTTTTAATATATCGATCGTTGTAAATATTTTCTATTATGTCAACTTTCGAAATTTGGGTAAACTTCTTATCATTCGAACACTGAAGAATAATTTTCAGTGTCGGTTTTGAAGAAAAGTATAAGTCAATATTATATTCAATGACAGCAGAGAATTTTGAGTAATAGTGACAAAGCTTAATCAAAATAGAGAAATCTGCCATCAGAGGAAATTAAAAAAAGACTATAATAATAACATTGTTTTGAAATTTAGTTACACTTTAAAACAATTTATTGGTTATAAATTGATTTTAATGGTCTAATTTTCGCCATTTTGATTAATTAACGTTTAGAAATAATTTTTTTTCTATTTTATTTATTGTAAACTGGTATTTTTATCTTTCATAATACAAAAATGTATTTTTGGGTGATCTTTGGGTCTTGTTGATTTTCTTTTTCAAATCAAATTTTTCGATACTTAGATAAACTGTTTTTTTTAGAATTATTATGAACGAAGAGCTTCTTTTTATAAACCTTTATATAAACCAGGTTCACACTGATAATTTTCTTTGAAAAATTTTTTCTATTAATTTCTGATCGAATTTATTAATAAAATTTAAAATTATTTTCATTTAACTTACTGTTATCACTATTTTTTGTGCCTCCCAAACATTATTATCAATGCTTTGTCTTTAATAGAATAATTATTAATTCTCAGTTATTAAAAGATATATTAAGAGAAAAACGTTGAACTTTCTTATTTAATTTATCACGAAAAATTGATATTTCAGGAACATATATCGATATGTAATTAATAATAATGTATACTTTTTATCATCAACATCTTTCCAATATCCTTTTAATTTTTAATTTTACTTTTTGATTAATTTTATTAAATATTATTACAATTATCACAGTTTTAATATAATTAATTAATTTTTATTTTATTGCACAAATTTAAAATTGATTATTATTATCATTTTTATTATTATTATTATTAGCAAATCATTATTTATATTATCAATATTGTTATTATTTTTTTATTGAAAAATATTTTTTTAAAAAACTTTTTTCATATCAATGTATTATAAAAATAATTTCGTTTTGGGTAAATGAGGCAAAATTGATTTGACTATATACAATAATAAAGTTTTCATTGTTCAAAAAAAGTAACATTATTATATTTATTATTTTTTAAATTAACAATTGATGAGAAATAATTTTCTGTAATTATGTATACCACAATGTTAAATCGAAAAACTAATAATACCAGAGATTTTAGAGCTGCAGAATAAAGGTAGAACTAATCGATAGAATTATAACCATAATTATTACTTAACTTTACTGAGAGCAATGTGAGCTGCAATTCTCAAAGTGTATCGAAATTACTCGTGCCATTTTTTGTAAAAAGGAAAATCGTCATTACTTTTTCAGCATCTCCTTGTTTCTTATTCTCTATTTCTCCAGCTACTTTTCATGACGAAAATATAATCGACAAGTCGTCGTCCTCATCAGCAATATTTGGCCGTTAACCATTTTCATCAGCTACCAGCCAATTAGTAAGGTAAATTCAATATTTCCCTTGTCGATCTTTGACCGATGCTGGTTTCTCTCTCTTTATGTCTTTATATTTGTGTATCTGAATGCATGCATTGCGGAACTGTTGTGTCTGTCTGTGAGCGTGTGTCTATGAGGCGGGAGTGAGGTGGTGTATTCGGGCCGTGTTTGGGTGTCAGTCAATTTGAAAACATGGACATCCATCAAGTTTCTCGGTCTCTTTATTTCACTCTCACTTTTTTTCTCGTTTATTTAATGATGAATTTCACACACACACACACACACAAGCACACATACTTACTCAACGTGTTCCTTATTTTTGGTTCATATTATACATTATTCACGAGAAGCTCGCTGTTAATTTGTCGAAAGTGGCTTACCATGATATGTGCGTATGTGTTTATAAGCAAGCTGACCTTATTTATAAAAGAGGGAGTGTGTTTGTGTCTGTATTTATTTGTGACATGCTACTGGATTCTCGATTTCCTGTCAATTTGAGTATATAATTTTTTCGTATTCTGATACATTGCAATTTCACTTTCAACTTGATTGAAGAATCACAACCATAAATCCCTCATTTCTTGATAATCTTCTTAGAGTTATCCAACAGCTTATTCCATTAAGTGTGGATTGTGTCTTAATGGTTGCCTGTGTCGGTCTGTATTTAAGATGATGTGTGTTTGTCCGGTAAGTAGGTGTGTATGCGGACAATATCATGAGATTAGGTGTCACATGCCTGTGCAATTGACAGTCATTTTTCAACATCCATAATACGACACAACGATATTGGTCCACTTGTTCCATTTCACGGCCAGGATGAAGACAACGACAAAGTCGACTGCAATCATCATTACTACTATTACTCGGCCATAGTGGTGCTGCTGCTACTACTAGTTTCCAGTTCTACACTGCTTTTTACGACTTACTAAAGTAGTCAGGTGAACAAAAAATACATCAGCAGCAGCAGCAACAACAAAAACACTATTAAACACTACTACTACCGCTACTATCACGACTACTAGAACGACAACATCAACAACGACAGCAGCCGCAACAACTCTCAACTACTACATTCACACATTAATAATAATTTATTATTATTATCATTATCATTATATAAAGGATATTTCAAAGTCGTAGTCGTCGTGTGTTGTGTTGTTTTTGTTACTTGCGATAATTCTCTCCCATAAATTTCCAAACACACTTCACTTCACGCGCTATGTGATATAGAGAGAGAGAGACATTTCATTTATTTGATTCATAACGTTATTAATAAGCATCGGGTATGGTTTTCCAAGTTTTCGCTATCGGTCCGAGATTGTGTATCAAGTCCAAAACTGATTTATGGCATTAAATACCCCCATTAGTCATAAAGCAATTTATTTACGTTGCTTTATATGTTCTTCGTACACGTATTAAATATTAATTTCAAACTTGTCTTGTCAGGGATTTGGGGTGTTGTTTTCCAATCAGTTTTCCACTGAATTTCTGTCTGTAATTCATAACGTAACGTATGCCAAATTGCCAATTTAAATTATTATCATTATGATTATTATTATTGCCAGGGAACGCGATTTGCTTTTAAATAAATGACCGTTTCTGTCTAATGGACATTCGTCCAATTCGGGGAAAATATATATATGTACATATATTTGTTCACACTTTTGTGATTTTGATTTTTTTTCCATTTTAAACACATTTTTACAAGGCCGATAATATTTTTATTTTTCTCCGTATTTTTGGGTTTTCTGTTTCCCCTTCTTCCAAATTGTTGCAATGTAATGGCGATAGTGCTTGAGTGGTGGTCGTTGTTGTGGCAATGATAACTTTTGAGGACTTTTTCCATGTGTTTTCTCACAGTTTTTTTCAGTAGATTTCATTGATTAACTTGGATTTTGGTTGTTACAATGATCTATTCGAATTTGTTACACTTGATTCTTGGACGGTGCCATTTTCAAAGGAAAAATAATTTATGATTTCGTTCTTGGTTTGTTTTTTCTGTTGATTCTGTTCGATCAATAAAAGTTTCTACAAGGCACTTGTTTCATCGATGAATATTTATTTATAAAATGATTAGTCGATCTTCAGTGTTTTCTTTGAACTTTTTCTTCTCAATTTTCTTCCATATTTATTTTTAAACATTATTAATCATTGGAATCACTTTTTTATTAATTTTTTTTTATCAAAAATAAAATGATTAATAATAATTGTTCTTTTATCAAATGTTTTTTTCACAATTCCAGTTTCATTTTTTTGGAATAAAATTAGTTTTATTTTTGGATAAATCACAAATCGATCGGAATTTTTTTTAATTGGTCTTTTTTAAAATTATTATTTAAGTTTTGGAAAAATTATATTTCCACATTAACATTTAAATGCCAAATGAAACAATTAAATAATTATCTTTTATTATTTGAAAAAAAATAAAAATTGAAATACATATTTATTTTTTTTAATAAAAACTATTTTTTCTATTTTGATTAGTTAATAATCAAATGCAATATGTTTTTAATTTGATTATTTCGAAATTTCTTACAATATTTTTCAATATCTTTATTAATAAAATTCCTGGATTACTTTAATTAAAAAATTAAATAATTTAATTAAATCTTTAAATATTTTTATCATATCAAAAAAATTGTCAAAAAAGTGCTGATATTTTTTAAAATTTTATTTCTATGTATAATTTTGATTTTTCAATTTATTAATGTTTAAAAATTTACAAAACTCAATGTGAATTTTTAGTTTCAATTTCTTAAAAGTGATGTAAATATTGACTATTTAAAATTACAAGATTATGTTTGTAAATTTTAAAATTATTTATTTATTTTATATTATTATTATTACTACCTTTATTAATATTATGTATTATAAATTATTACTTTGTAAAATTATTTTTTTAATTTTTAAATTTAATAAAATTATAATTTATCTATAACTTTGATTAATTATTTATCAAGTTAAACAGTTTATTAATTATATTCTTATTTCAGATATTATTTGTTTTTTGAATTTGTAATTTTTAAAGTATATTACTATTCACTTATATTTCTCTAACGAATATTTATTAATTTTTATAAATTTATATATAATATATGTATATATAGTTGCACTAATTTAAATTATCAGATTATCAAATCCAATAATTATAATGTATATTATTTCTATTTTTTGGTATTTTATATATTATTTTTCTAAATTTAAAATTAATAATCTATTATCCCTTAAGAAGACTTCGATTATTTAATTTTCAATTAAAAAATTATTTATAATTAATTTTGATGATTACAATGAAAATTTTGTTCAATTGATTGATTAATTATTATTCACAACATCAAATAAAAATTTAGAAAGTCAATGATGATTTTAGGTATTTTTTGAATTAATTATGGAATTAAAAATTACATTTTGGAAAATGAAAACTGACCAATACTTAATAAATAATTAGTGCCTTAGTCTCAATTTTATTCACAGTTCTTTTTTCTTAATAATTTTATTTTAAAATTATTGATTTTTAATTTTCATTAAAATTTTTAAGTCATTTTTAAAAATTTAAATAAATTTTGTTTTTTTTAATATTGTCCGTATTAAAATATTTTCTCTTAATATTTATCTTAATAAATCTTTAAAAGTAAAAATAATTTTTATTGATATTATTATTGTGAAAGGTAAGAATATACAGAATATAATAAAACTAACTTCCATAACATGAAAAAAATGTAAAAATATTCATTAATCAATAAAATCTTTTTTTCTATGGAATATATTTGAAAATTAAAAAATCACTCTTTTCATAATTTTAGAAATGTATATATCAATTCATTGTTTCAATGTATATTGATTTTCTATTATAAATGTATATAATGGACGCTGTGGATTTAGCGAGAATTTTGTCTTCTTTCTAACAGAAAAATTAGTTAATAATTAGTGCATTGAAAACTTCAAAAATTTTCAAATGCATTCATTAGCTGGGCTTGGAATTTTCAACTTTTTCTAATTACTTCACATTTAATTTAGCATTATATAGTCATTATCTGTGGGGAAACGATTGAAATATTTATATTCTATTTTAATGATTATGAAATCTTTTCCTTAATTTTATTAAAATTATTTTTTCTTAAAAATCAGCAAATTTTTATTTGCATTTACACAGTAACATTAAATCATGAGCAAAGTTTTACATAAAGAAAAGATACCTTGAAAAATTAAATTATTTAAGCGAAAAAGATTGAGTATTTTAAACAATTAAAACTTTTATTGATTAAAATAAATGATTTGGAGTAATTAACTAATACCTTGGTTCTAATATTGAACAAATATAAAATTCTTTGAAAAGTATTGATTTAAATTGAAATTTTTTTTTCAATTGGTTGAAGTATAAATATTTTCTATTTAATTGATTTTTAATTTGAATATTTTTCAATTGTAATTAGTCAAATCAGCACAAGTCTAACTATACTTTTTTCAAATTGATTACAATAATTTATTTTAGTTTTGAAGCTGAATGTCTAGAAATAATAATAATAATAAATAGTAATAATAATAATAAAATATTAATAGTTTTTTAATCATTTAATCATTGTGATTCTTTCTTTTAAGCGTTCAATCAATACACCAGCTCCAAATACTGAAATTAGTCGATTGTACCATGTAGGAGAGTATTGCAATCCTTTAGGTTGTTAATGTTATTTTGTAAATGTGTATTATTATTCGACGGTCTGAAACAGATAAATTATCATTGCCTGTCAAAAATGGTCAATTATTCGGCCCATTTTCATTGCCTAACAACAATCAATTACTTACTGAAATCAATTTCCAATTGACCGAAGAATCTTTAACTCAAATCAAAAAACGGGTCGATCTTGATATTGTGCTCATATCTCGATTGGTGAAAGACAGCGGAATAAATCTCATCAAGTGGCCTCCGATTTCTATTTCAATCAATGACAATCCAATGGTTTTTGAGTCTACAATGTTTAACAAAGTTCCCATTTATCTACCTCAATTCATCAAATCTCTTTGCGTCACAGGAAAAAATGTTGTGAAGTTCGAAATTTCAGAAATGTCAAAGTTCAACACGGTAATATTTTCAATATTTATTTGGTCATCGGACATTTTTATCTGAAAATCAAACGAAACAAAAAAAAACAAAGGAAACCTTATATGTCAATTCAATGATAGATATTCTTTTTTTTCAGGCTGCGTTTGAATTCCACATTTACATGGTTCATCGCCCGACTATCGTCCATGCAAAACAATTGGCCACGGAAAGTGCCTTTGTGTCGGATGAGTTAACATACAAACTTCTACGTGACAATAGTGTGCAGCTCAACAGAGATTATGTAAACGTTTCAACATTATGTCCTTTCACGTTGAAGAAAATTGAAATACCGGCTCGATTGAAGTGCTGCACTCATGTGCAACCGTTCGATTTGGTTCCGTTCCTTAAAATGCAAGCCCGGTGGATGATCAATATGTGTCCGTGTTGCATGTTAGTGTTCTATTTGTACTTTGTAATTATTTTTGTTGTGCGAAAATTCAATTCCTATTATTGATTTTTTAAAATATCAATTAATTTTTGAGATAATGATAATTATTAATATTATTATTGTGATTATTATTATTATTATTATTATTATTATTATTATTGTGATTATTATTATTATTATTATTATTATTACACAAATCTCCTAAATTAATAGAAACATTAAGAGAAATTTTTAATTCATAGTTAATTGTGAAATAAACCATAAAATATTATATAAAAAGGATAAACTGGTAAAAATACTGATCCAATGATAATTTTCTTAATGCGTACAGTCAAATATTAATTTTTTTGAAAAATTTCATAAAAACCTTAAAATCCAGGATTTATATTGTATTATTTTTATTTATATATACCGAAAGAATTATGAGAAAGTTCGCAGAAAATTATTTTCTTTCTAATTAATAGATAAATATTATCACAATAACAATAGTGGGGCTAATATTTAGTCCGCAGTTTTAAGTGTTAATATTTAAATTTTGTAAAATAATCTAATTTTTCCAACTATAAACATAACTTTTAAACGTTACTATAACTATAAACGTTACTTTTAAAAAAATATCAAAATTTGAAAAAATAATAAATGTTTAACGAATGATGTTATTAATTAGAAAATATAATTTTTTGTATATAGACTAAAACAAATGCCAAATTATAATTTTTGGAAACGTGATATTATTTTTCGTATTTTACCTATATTATCACTTTACTCTCAATTATTAAAATTTTAGAATATTTTATATCATTATTTTAATAAAAAATTTAAAAATATACAATCGAGTGCAAAGTGTCTGCCCTCTATATCTGCCAACTTTTAAAATGTATATTTGTTGTTATTTGAAATAAATTTTCGCAAATATGCTTAGTCATAAGTTTCTCAATGGACCGTTCAACAAAAACTTGAACGATTAGATTATCATATTTCATTACTATTATTATCACTGAATCAATAGAGTTATCATATGAAGAATGGAATAAGATTGAAATGAACATCTCAAATAATTATCAATCATTATTAATATTTCTTTACTTTTGCTAATATTAACAAATGTTATATCATACAATGTGCTAATGTTGACATAAAGGGAATAAATCAATTCTTGATAATTGTGTAAAAATAATTATAATATTGTACTAAAAATGTAGCATTACTTAAAAATTAAATTGCTTTTTTTAGCACACATTCAATTAAAGAATACTAATTGACATTAGTTAATAATTTTTAGTATAATTATTAATCAAATGTATTAATTAAGACTTCACTGTAACATTACATAATCAAACCATCTTTAAGAAGAAAGATAATTCTTTCCGAATTGTTCATATTCAAATTAATCAATCTTTTTAACTTATTTATTTACTTAATATTATTATTTATTTTTTATTTATTATTACATTTGAAATATTCTGAAAAAGTAAAAAATAAACATCTTTCTTACACCAATCTTTAAACTGTTATCATAATTCTCATAAATTCACTTCATTTTTAATAATTTTATTATTATTATTATTATTATTATTATTATTGTAATTTTAATTTAACTAATAATTTCAATAATATTTTTATCAAATCAAAGTAAAAAATATATTCTGAATAAGTTTTAAAAATTTTCGTTGAATTTTAATAACACGAACAAACCAATTACAAAATGTGATCTCTGATATTGAGAATAAAGTATTATTTTTGGTGAAAAGCAAAGAAAAATTTTAAAAATATTCCCGAGAATTTTAATTTTCTCTTATAAAATAAAAAAACTTTGAAATCTTCTCATTTTTATTAAATAAATATCAGCACACCGTCCATTGAGACATCATTGAAATTTTTTCTTTCTTATCATTTAAACATTTTTGTTGTTTTTCACATGTTCACGGAAATAGTACATTGTTACCATAATTTTTCTAATTACTCTTAAGAAATATGTGAAAAAAAATTGTGAAAATTTAAAATTTTTTAATAATCATATTTCTTTTATATCCAGGTAATTTAATTAATATAGATAATTTTTATTTTCAAATAATATTATTTATATTCATTTTTAATTTATATTTTAATTTCTGAATTTAATAAGGCTTCTGATTAAGGTTTTAATATATCATAATAATATAATATAATATAATATAATATAATATAATATAATATAATATAATATAATATAATATAATATAATA
>JBBMKC010220586.1:0-12260 GCA_037834085.1 Bipalium vagum
TGATTCAGTCATTAAATCTATAGATAGTCTAAGTGCTTATGTTTGGAGACTCTCTGTATCATGTCAGCATTTTTGGCTTCAATCAAATCAGACTGTCATATTACAACACATGAGATAACACGGTTCTTGGCTGTTGATTATACTACAGCTTTTGAAGCAGTTAACAATATTGGGAAGACAGAAAATAAAATTTTGGATCGGATCATAGTATGTGAATTTCTTTAAAAATGGAATCGATTGGATCCTTTTTTTTTAAATGGGATAATAACTGGCACGCGAAATGGCTTTTTAGCGACGTTGGTCATGTATTGCTAAGGCAGTCACTTGAAGCAGCCGCAAAATTAGATAAGTATCCAGAGAAAGTGATGTTATGCATTTGGTGGAATTGAAGATCATTGTTTATTACGGGCTGCTTCCAAGTGATCAAACCATCAATATTGCAAAGTATTGTGGTCAGTTTGAAAAATTGAAAAAGGAGATGTCTAAAGACCATACGAATTGGTTAGCAGAAAGAATGTGATTTTCCACGTGCTAAACCACACACTACTATAATGAGAAAACTCAAATGGAAGGATTTCGGTTGGAAATTAATGCCGCATCCACCGAATTTTCCAGAGGTAGTTCCTTCGGACCATCTATTCAGATCGCTTCAAAATTACCGGAACACACAGCAATTACATTTTGTAGAGGATATCAAGAAGTTCTTGAACAATTTCTTTGCAGTAAAATTTAAGACTTGTATGAGACCGGATGATGACTTTACCATAACGTTGGAAAGAAGAACTCGACAATAATAAGTTCTTTGTTAATAAAATAAATATTTGAGTATTAGAAATTTGTATTTTTATTTTGTTAAAAATAATGCAACCAAATCAATATTTTTTTATTTATTATAAAAATTTTTACTTTCTTTTTTCGTAATATTTTTCAAAAAAAAATTTATAAAGATATTATTAATGTTCGGTTTTGGTTGACGTATGCTAACTCCTGGATAGCATATAATTCACCTTGCTTGGCGAATCTGTCCAACTCATTTTCATCTTTCTGCATGGTTATACTGGGAGTGTCCTCAATAATTAAATGTCCTTAATTAACAAGTCTTACATTTAGAACTATCGTACTACTTCTGAGACTCACTAGAACAACAACAAAGATATCTTAAGAATTATTTCTTTTGAAATACACAATATTGAAATTTATTTATATTAAACACATTTTTAATTCCAAAATATTTCACCAATTCAAAATGTATAAAATTTCAAAGACAAACACACACACGTAATTCTAAATAAATATAAAAATAATTCAATTATTTTTTTCAATATACACTTAAATATCAATTTTTACCATAAAATAATTTAACTAATATTCTGTTACATAATGACGTCGCCGGCTCAATTGTTAAAATTAATTGAAAGTTTTTAAATTCTTAATCTGAAAAGTTCTAATTTATTTAATTTATTTTTACTTGTTTTATCTTTTTACTACTGATATTTTTCTAAAGAACTTCCGCTTTCCTCTATTTTTAATTTCGGAAATTATTTTTCCTTAATTGTGATGGTATATTTTATTTCTTTATTTTGATAATAAAAATATTACTCATAAAATAAATGGAATTTATTTAATAATAAAGATTTTTATTATAATTTTATTTATTTATTAATTTATTTATTTATGAAATTAGTATTAATATTTATTTATTCAAGATAATTTATTTAATTGAATAAATATATTTTCTTTATTAATTCGATTTTTATTTTTCATTATTTCATAATTTAATTATAGATAATAAATATGATTTATAAATATAATTTTTAATAAATAAAAAAATTAATAATTTCATCTATTTTTAATTTCGATAATTATTTTTCCATAATTGTGATGTGGTAAATTGTATTTCTTTTATTTTGATATTTTAAATATTTCACATTAAATAAATGGAATTAATTTATTAACAATTTTTATTATATTTTTTAAATATTTTTTATTTATTGATTTATTTATGAAATTAATAAAAATATTAATTTATTTAATCAATATAATTTATTTATTTTAATTTATATATTTTATTTATTTAATAGATTTTTATTTTTCATTATTATAATAAATATAATTTATATATGCATAAATAAATAGAATTTATGTATTTAATATTTATTTATTTATATAAAGTAATCATATTTAATAAAAATTCCTCTAGTAATGGTAAAGAAACTGCAATTTGCGGAAATTTATTTTAATAGTAGGACATAAACGTCTGGTTAAAAAAATATAAAATAAATGAAATAAAGTATAATTTTTAAATTTTTCAGTGGATTTAAATAATTAATTTCATTAATATTTTATCTTTTAATGTTATTAGAAATTATAAATCATTTATAATAAAATTAATTTGAGTCTCATCCATATCTGTAATATTTCTGTTAGAATGACCGTGTTCAGTCAAATTTTGACAAGATTAATCTCCTTTTTCAACTAAATTTGTTATATGAGCCAAATTATTAAAATATTAAATTGAAGAAATTTTAATGTTTTATAATTGGAATTGATTTATTTTCCTAACAAAGAGCATGTAGGCCTGATCTCAAGAGTTTTTGTTTTAATTATTTTCGTAATTTGAAACTTGGGAGGACTTGATTTTATTAGAAACAGTTTGTGGAAAAAATGATCAACTTATTCATAAAAATATATTCAAAAGAAAAAAATAGAGTAACATGTTATATTTTATTTTTTGAGATATTTCGACATATCTCTTAGTATTAGGATTGGTAAATACGTTCTACATTATTTTTACATCAAAGTTAAATTATTTTATTCAGAGATTTATTAATCAAACATTGTTTAAATAATATTTGTTACATTTTGCGGTAATTTAACTGTATAACATTATTTTTTCTATTAATTGTAGTATCAGAGATCTAATCAAACTGAAGATGAAAAATAGTATTTCCGATATCTTACTTTCTAAATTTATCATTTTTATTGTTTCTCAAAAGTTGGCAGAGGTCATTAGTTTATCTTTTTGTTATAATAACTTCATTAAAAAATGTGAACTTATTATTTTTAATTTTATTTTGTTTTAAATATCCATTTGTATATAATTATGGAAAATATTTGAATTTTTAAACCTTGTGGAAAAGAATTTCTCCACTACTTTTTCAGAGACTGTTGGTCACAGTATTAAATTTGAAACTATACATTGTGTCAAATAAGTACCGGGAATTATTATTTTGAGAACCCCGCGTTTGATGTACATCGAAAAAACTTAGTTTGTACTACTATACAATCAAAGAATTATGTCAAATTTTCTATGCAACTAAAATAATTTACCAGTAAATTCGAGAATATATTTTGAAATTGACACATCAGATAGACAACAAATCTACAAAATTAAGAAGTATAGAGATCCTATAACTTCACAATAGTGCAGCTATTCATACAAGTACAACAGTAGTCTGTAAAAATGAAACCTGAATGGAGTAATGGCTGAACGATGGAGTAATTGTATCAAGATTAAGATGGATATATTGTAAAAAATAATCAAAGTCATAATATATTGTGCATACGCCTTTAATTTCTGAAACTATATTTGTTTGCAGATTCAATTCTACAGGGTGTACCATAAGGCCCCGTGGAAAGTAAACTTAAATATCTTTCATTAAGGTCAATCGATTGAAATTTCTATTTATATAATATTAAATTATATAAGTCTAACTTTTGTTTTAATATTTTAAAATTAGATTTAGCAAATGCCGCTTGATTTGAAGTTAAGAATCAAAATTTTACTTTTAATGGCCAAATTCAACTCAATTTGTGTTGTTAAACGGAAATTAAATGCCGAATTTTGGATAACCTCGCCAAGTGAAAGTGCTATAAGAGAGACTTTTCATCGTTTTTGTGAGATTGGCTCGATGGAAGATCGTGAACGTTCTGGAAGACCAAGGCTGATCACTGAAAATGAAGTCCAGAAAATGAGTGAATTTATTGAAAGTGACACTCAATGTAGTGTTCAATCTGTTGCAACCACCTGCTCCATTTCGCGAACAACAACTCATCGAATTATGAGAGAACAGTTATCATTGAAACCTTTTAAGGTCCATTTCACGCTCCTGTACATTTTACAACAAATGTACGACGGTATCTTGACGCTCATTTTCCGAACAGGGAGATTGAAGGAGGTGGTTCAATTAGATGGACTCCACGTTCACCAAATTTAACTTCTCTTGACTTCTATTTATGGGGCAATTTAAAGAATAAGATATAAAAATCTGAAATCAAAGATATTGACGATTTGAAAACAAAAATCATCGAAGAAATAAAAAGGGTTATCACAGAAACCTTGAATAGCGTATTTTTAAATATTGTAAAAAGGATGAATTAATGTATATCAGTTAATGGTGGTCATTTCGAACAATTGTGTAAATATTTTTAAATGAAATAAAAATTAAGTTTACTATCCTCGGTGACTTATGGGACATCCTGTATTTTATTTTCACTACTTATTGGGAATCTCGTGTGTTCTCTAATTATAGTCTATTATTATCTCTTACTATTATTAATTATTATTTTTATTATTAAATGTTTTTATCGAAATAACTTATTTCACCGTAAAAAATCAGTTACTTTTAATATGTTAAAATTAAATAGTGTGAAAAGTTTTATTAAAGGTTGACAAAAAATTATTTCAAATCAATAAATATTTTAAAAATTCAAAACACTGTAACAATATTATGAAAATTTGTAAAGAGTGAATTCAGTAGAAAAATGTATGATTGCTGACATAATTAAAACAATAAACGAAATAATCAAGATTACACCGAATTAAAAATAAAATCTATTTTTAATAAATTTTTGCTATAATTATGATTTCAACAAATGATTTTTACTGAAAAACAGAACAAGCGTAAGAAGGTTAAAAGAGACGTTCGCATACCTGTTAGTACCTACATTTAAGGAGCATTAGATAAAAAAATAGTTTCCCGTCCTACTTGATGTGGAGGAAGAAAATGTATTTAAAAATAACAAAAATTTCAATTATTTGAACCTAAAATATTGGAGTCGATAATTCAATCTTTAATATTTAATTATAATAATTATTGATTAACTTAATTTGTAGTCGAATTGCAATTTTTAATCGAGATTTTTGTTTTGAGATAAATAAACAAATTTACTTTTTTACTTAATTACTTTTATAAAGTCTTCGGATTAAAGTACAAAAAAGGATAAATCTTTAAGAATCATAAAGCTATATACAATAATGCTTTAACCAACTTTTTTATTTTTAACCAAAACTTATTTACACATGTTTGTGATTTCGGTACTATTTTACTTTAATAACCCTGTGTTATAAGCAGACCAATCATAACAAAGGGTTATTTTTAGATTTTATTTTACATATATAGATCATTTATGTATATAGATCATTTATGTTGTTAAAGTAAAATAGAACCTAATTATGTCATACAAATCGATTTTCTAATATGGTTCCTTTGAAATGATAACGGGTTGAAGAGCACAGCATAGTTTATTAGGTTCTATTTTACTTTCGCAACATTAATACCTATATAAAATAAATTCTAAAAATAACCCTGTTTTATGATTTGTCTGCTTATAACACAGGGTTATTAAAGTAAAATAGTATCGAAATCTCAAAATTTTTATTAGACTTCTGAAAATCTAAATTAAGATATCATTTGATAAAATGCCGTAAGATATTGTTTGCTTTAAATCTTAAAGTTATATTAAATTTTAGCACCACTTGTTAAACTATATTATTTAAATTTAACAAAAGTAGTCACTATTAGGGACTACCTGAAAAAGTCGAAAAAAATTGCTCTCAATCTAACAAAATTGAATAACATAAAGTCAAATCTTAGAGTGACCTTGAAAAATTCAAAAATGACCTACAGTACTAAAATCAAAATTCAAACAAAATTTATTATATTTAATTATTTTAAAATTAATTAAAACGAAATCTAAAGAATTTATTTCATAAATATTTCATGAATCCTCTAAAAATATAAAATAAAAAATTGATGAAAATTAAAAGATAATTATTAACTTTTTTCATTAAGAGTTGTTTGATAAGAATTAAAATTTCCATTATAAAATAATTTTAATTTTGCTTCGTTATTTGTTAATCTTTTTAGATGAATTTATTCGGATCGTGAAGAGCTTTTTTCTGTTCTATTGCACTTGAAATATCAATTTTGTTATTTTTAATGTCTGTCCATGATAGTGATTTATTGTAACAAAATAAATTAATGTTTGTCTATATTTTATTCTTTTTCTTTACCATTTAATAATGCTTAATTGTGGAGTTTCGATCACATTTCCCATAGAAAACATTGTAACATTTAATAATTTCTGAAAATAAAAAATAGTTGGTGTTTTTCATGGAGAACAATGAACCGTTATTGATTATTTTAATTAAACAGAACTGAAAGAGGAGATTTGTTTTTAAAATTAAAGAAATGATTTTAAAAATATAAAATAATGAAAAGTGTAATTTTTTATCAATTGAAATTAAAAGAATTTTTCCGTTTGCTTTCTTGCTTTTATTTCGTAAAATATTCATAAGGAGTAAAAACATAAAATATGGGTGGTCATTTTTCATGGATATTCTTCAACGTTATTTTTCTTTATATGATCATGTAACAGACCTCTGGTCAAATTCAGAATATAAAGATCTAAATGGGATAACAACCTTTTCATCGATGACAATAGAGTTTGAAAAGGCTTATCTAATGTATCAATGTAAAATTTCTTTGATTAATAGTTCTTGGTGTACCATTTTAAATCCTCATTATTATTTCTTTTGGATATCTTTTATAGAACTCTGATTTTTTTAAATTAATTGAAATTAAAAAGTAATTATAAATAACTCGATTATCATACAATAATCTTTCATGATAGAAAGCAGTGTCTTCTGAAGTAAGTATTCATAAAATCACTTAAGATTAAATTTGTCAGTGTAACCTGCATGTATTACTATTTAAATGAAATAAAATTCATCAAAATTCATCATTTTCCTAAATTTGATTTATAAAAATATTTTCTCAAAAAATAATTTTTCATTTGCTAACCAAAATCTGACAAAGTTTAATTTTTTTCAAAGAGAAAGTTTTTTAAAACGTTTTTTACGATCAGATGAAGATTTAACCTAACACGTTTTTTTATAAACATTTTAACCTATAGAAAATAATTTTAAACAATTTAAATCTATAAAAATGTAAGGCTCATTAGAAAAATTTTCTATTAATATTATTAGGATTATTCATACTATTATATATATATCCTGCGTTGCAGTAAATGATATTCAGATATTGAATTGGAAAATATAAATAGCGTAAAAGTGGAACTCCTATCCAAGCAATTTCATGGTTTAGGAAGCACGGGGTGATGACAGTCATAGATGATTGTGATTGTTGTCAGAAACCAATGATTTCTTGTATCTATTCTAGAAATAAGGAACAAATAGCATGGCGTTGTATGCAAATTGCATGCAAGAATTTTGAAAAGTATCTATCCATTAGGAGAAAATCTAATAAAGGAAATATCTGAATTAACTGGAAATAATTTTATATATGATAACATTTTATATCTCAAAAACATAAAAAATCATTATATAAACAATTATAAAACCAAATCCAATTTATGTAGATTGTGTAACGTAATAGTTTAAGGACGTGAAATTAAATCTTTAAAAGTCGACTCTATTAATTCTTTTAGAAATTTAAGTCAAAAAAAGATATAGTTAGAGTATTATTTAAATCAAGTTCAAATTACATAAACAAATAAAATGATGATTAAATGCGAAATTGCTGAAAATGATTCAGAAAATTCTCTTTATAATAAATGTAATATAAATATTTTATTAATTAATTTAAAAAACCATATTATGAAAGTAGGAAGAAGAACAAAGATTATTTTTTTTTAAAAAATATAAAAAATGGGAAGGAACTTTTTTAAAAATTGGAAAATAGAAAGAACCATAATTGAATAGAAGTAGAAGAATAGAAGAGGAAGTAGATATAATTATAGAATCTCCTGAAAGAAAGATGTTTAAAATTACGAAATGCATCAAAACATATACATATACTTAATCATTTTGAGTTATTATTATTTTTTTTTATATTATATTATATTATATTATTACAATTTTAACTCCAATATTTTACAGTTTTTAGAATAAAAGTGGTAGTTGATAAGTTCGGAAGACTTGTAGAAAAATTACAGAAAAGGATTTAAAGATTTAGAAAAACAAAAATGAGGAGTCGAAAAATTAGATCAAAATACAAAAAAACCTAAATGTAAATAGATTTTAATATTTATATTACCTCTATTTTTTGTAACTCCAAATTTATTTATCTAACCAACCCATTGAAATCCAACAACACCGAGGTCTAAAACCTGTTTTGATTTTTTCACTTAATATACATAATTTTCAATAATAATCAGTGCAGTACATTCGATTCTCGTTAATCTACTAAAGATAATGTTATAAATTATAAATTTGCCCTAAATGATCCTAACAATTCCTTTCATTTTCATCAAATGAAAAACAGAAAACATGAAGAAAATATCATTTTTACCTCATTTCTGTTCATATCCTTACATTCATTCTTCAACTGCTAATCTACTAAGTTATGTCTAGGATTAGGGAACATTATTTTAATCAATAACAAATTCTACATTCATTCTTATGGACTTCTCGATCTAATAATTTATTAAAATCTAACTTTCTATGTAAATAACCAATTTATTTAATTTACTCGATTATTTCACAATAGATGCTTTTATTTTTATATTCTCTGGCCTAATATGACAGGAATGCAAAAATTGATCTTTGATATATTTTAAAGACTTCATGAGAATTTCTTATCATTATGGTACTATAATTCTTATTTTCTCTCAATAACTGATTATTCTCATTAAATAAATATTTGTAACAAACGACAAAAATATTTTTAGAGGCTTTTAAAAAAGATTTTAGTAGACCATTTGACTTCAGTTTCAAAATAACAAATTGATGTTAATTAAATAAAAACAACATACGTTCTTAAATACAAATATTAAAATTAGTATTAATTAAAATTATTTTTACTCTAAAATTACCTTTGAAATGGATTATAATTTTTAGGTTTCTTTTATTGAACAAAAAGAAGTCTTTTCCTAATTTAATTCTTTAAATTTTATATGCTAAAATGTATTTGAACATGAATTTGTTTTAATATAATGCATTCAAAGTTGATTATTTAAAATGAACTTTTTTATTTCCAATGTGAATAATGCAGTAAGTAGTATTAAAGAAAACAAATCGTTTATGATTGTATTTATTTCAAGTAATTATCATTTTTTATTTTGAAATTTAATTTATTTAGATGGAGTAAGAAACTCAAATCATTATGTAAATGTCTTGGAGGATCAGCGCATCGTTAGATTCCTGAAAAACATGACATGTAATATTTTATAATTTATAAAAACCTTTTACTTAACTATACTGAAAAAATTTTATTATAAATAATTAAATTTTGTTTTAAAGTTTTATAATTTATATTAAAATTAATGCTTAAAAATAGTTCTTATTTGATGAAATTAGTCTATTGTTTGAAAGACAGCTCCACATTAGCAGTAATACGATCTCTACTAAAGTTAACTTAACCTCATAATCATCATGTTTTCATGATAATTTTTGGATAGTGCTCTATTACACAATGATCTTGTTTTGGTCATGAATTATTTGGATAACTAAGTAAAACTATCTTTTGAAAATCGTAAAAATAATGAACAAGGATTTTTTGAATCTTATTTTAGATTTTAAGTAACACTAATTAGGTTTTTAACTTAAAAATATGTAAAAATTATATTATGTATTTAGAAATATAACGTGTTATCACTAAAAACCTGGACTAATTTCAAAGGTAAAATTTATAAGGCTAAACATAAACACATTTTCCTATGATCATTAACTGTTATTTAGAAAAAATCTTTTATAATATATTAAATTAAAACAAGAAAATCGTCTCAAAACAATGTGTTCTTCGAAAAAACTCAAAATAATATTATGAAGATTAAAACTCTGTGCGAATAAAGTTTACTTTGGATCATGTTACGACAGAGTGACAAGATCAGCGGTATATTTAATTATCAGAACATGTCAATAAAATAGATTAGTGAGACATCCTTTTTAATCGCATTTTTTATAGTTTTTATTAGGTAAAATGTTGATTTGGATTTGGATCTACTAACAAACAGAAATGTATCTGAAATTTTTTTAATATTTGGAGAAGACGTAGTAAAGGAACGAACTTTTCTTAATTGGTTACAAAAGCTAGCAAAAATTTAAAAAATAATGTCCAATGTGACATATGTGGTAAACCATGCCATACTTTAATAGTATCGACGGTAAGAGGTGGTATAGTGCCACCTGTAAAATGCTTAAACCAATTAAATATTGCTCATTTCTCAAGGATCCATTTAACTATGAAAATCATGGTCATGATTTACCTTTCAGCTCTAGATCTTTCTCAGAGTATTTTCTAATGTCATAGGAGACCACACAGTTGTTGAATGGAGCAACTTTATGCACGATGAGTGCGAATTGTAACTAGAAAATAATCTAGATGACATCGGTGGGATAAATGACAATGGTTTACCAATAGTGGTGGAAATAGACTAAACTAAATATTTTCATAAGAAATATCATGGAGGCCAGTGGAAAGAAGCACACTTGGTGTTCGGTGGCAGTGAATGTGAATCGGGAAAGTGCTTCCTTATCGATGTTTTCGATCGAATTAAAACTACCTTGGATCCTTTTATTAGGAGATATGTACTCCCTGGCACACACATTATGTCGAATGGTTGGCGTGCATATAAAAATATTGCAAAGATAGGTGAAGGATTTTTTTGTTGAACCTGATAATAGCGACATTCACACAGAAAATTTTGAGAAAATGAGCATGCGCGCTAAATGTAAAATTAGCCGCCAAGTCGGCGAAATGAACTATTTCCTTCATACCTACACGAATTTATTTTACGCAATAGGTTTCGCAAGACCGATATATTCTTGGCTTACTATTATCAGTAGGTAAATTAAATTTAAATAATTGTGCTAGTAATAATAATTATATTTATATATATTATATTATATATAATAACAATAGTAACAATAAAATTAATAAATTTCTATTAATAATGTAAATTGAATATTTACACAGATTTTGTTTCGAATTATTCAAAGGTCTGTATTTGTAAAGTAAATTAAATATGTTCTTTAAATTAAAGTTAAAATATTTTTTATTTATTAAAAATATAAAATTATCAATATTGATCTTTAAATTAACTTTTATCATTATTTCTTGAAATAATTTGGTATTTAACTATATATGGATTATTTTTTTTTATAATATTTCCAAATTTGAACATGTGATCGAAATCGACGTTTTTTTAACTGAAAGTTTCACAGATTTTATTTAGGTTTAAAAATAATAGCAAATTCACAAGATCATCAATATTTTAATGAAATTTTCAAAGTCGAAGAGATTCCGGCTATTTGTGTTATAGATTATGAGGGCGAAATTGTTGATTGTTTCACCGGAAATGTAACGGTTGATGATTTGGAATTGAGATTAAAATCGATTATACCAGTGGAAGGTGAACGATTAATTGTACTGTTTAACTTCATCGATATTAATTGAGTTTTCATAAACGGAACAATAATTGTGCTATTTTTCTTTTACAGATATCGTTGTAAAGCCGGCAAGACCCATCATCCAGGTTCATAACATATCAGTATCCATTTTTTCATATATTATTACTAATAAAAATATTTTATTAATATTATAATTAATATATATTATTGATTGCCTCTGTTTATCACTATTTTACTAGCGGTTGAATTCATTCAAGATAATGCCAAATAGATAATATTTTAATGCACTTTTTGTCATTCTCATTTAAGTACTTTTATTAAATACAGGGTGGCCACTAAAAGACTTACTAATTTAAAATTGATCTGAAATTGAAAATATAAATGATTTTTTTAGATAATATAAAGCATTTCTTGGAATTTAAATGAATGTTTATAATATTCTACACCGAGTAAAACTCATTGAGTTATACAATGCAAATGAAAAGTCAATTATTAAAACCCAAAGAAAATATCGAACATATTTTAATGTAAAAAAATCACCTACCGCAACCATGATTCGGAACCTAATCTCTCGTTTTGAAAAAACTGGATCAGTCGTAGATCTTCC
>JBBMKC010220597.1:0-12259 GCA_037834085.1 Bipalium vagum
ATAATAATAATAATAATAATAATAATAATAATAATAATAATAATAATAATAATAATTACAATAAAGCATTATATACAGGGTGTTTATTATGTATGTTAATTTACTTTTATTTTAAATATTTTAACAAACAATAAAGATATAAAGTAAGTAATACTTTTTTATTGAATAACATATATTTTTAAAAACAAATACAATATGTAATTATATATTTTGACGCCCTTTGATAGGTAGGCAATGGCTTAATCGAGACAGTACATTTAGACATGCTCGCTGTTACATTCCAGTATCTACTTCATTACAAACATGACTGATTTTATCCTTGAGCTCAGCGATTGTATGAGGTCTGTTTTGTTTTAGATATCCTCACAAGAAGAAGTCTGGCGGACTTAGATCGTGCGAACCTGGAGGCCACTCAATTGGACCTCGTCTTCCAATCCAGCTATTTGGGAACTTTTTGTCTAGCCAGTTCCTGACTTTTTATGAATAGTGTGCAGGTGCCCCATCGCGTTGTAAGTACTTACGACCTCTTGTTATTCTAGACCATAAAAACTTTTTCAGCATCTCCAGGTATGACTCACCAGTTACCGTATCTTCGAAAAAGTATGGCCCAATGATACCTTGTGAACTTAAACCAAACCATACCGTTATCCCGACCCTGGAGTTTCTAACAGGAATTGTTTTTTTAGGGTTCGAGTAGGCCCATTAATAGCAATTGTGTAGTTAACAACTTCATTGAGCATGAACTTACTCTCGTCTGACCATATTATCTTGTTGACCAAGTAAGAATCATTTTGGAATTGTACCAACATTGTCTGACAAAATTCCATTCTTCGGTCAAAGTCTTCATCGCTGATCTAAATTACTGTTGACGGCTTAAATGAATGAAAGCCTGCTTCATTAATTGCCTTGTAATAACTGCTCACAGTCATTTCAAGTTCCTTAGCACCCTGCAGAGCTGACAAATTGCTAGATTCTTCAACCAATTTTTCACTCTTTGAATTCTTTTCGCTGTTAATACAGGACAAGGTCGGCCGGATTTTACTTGGTCATGAACAATTCTAGTCTTCTTAAACTTTTCCACTATTTTTTTAATTGTTTGCCTACTTGGTGGTGGAGTGATAAACTTCTTCAAAATTATCACATTTGGAGTTCCATACAACAATTTGAATTCTTTCTTCCATCGAAAAACGCAAAGACATTTTATTTTAAAATTAACTAAATGGATTATTAAACTTTTAATCCATATAAAAAAATTAGTAATACCTTTATTTTTTAACTTGTAATTTAAAATGAAAGTATGTTAACATACATAATAAACACCCTGTATACTAGGTCATTTGAAAAGTCCCTGGCTAAATAAATAAAATATTTTTTTCTTGCTTATTAAATGATTATATTAAAAATTTCTATTTTTTGTTAAGATGAGACTTTTAAAATTTATATTGATATTTAAACTTTAAAAGTAAAAGAGTTAAACAATCAGGACATGTTATAAATAAGTATCAAATTTTTCAAAAAAAAATTAAATTTGAAATGTTTATTAACCAATTTTATTTTATGTAAAATATGATTTGTGACATTTTTATTGTTTTAATAAGGTAATATAATTACATTCTGTCAACTGATATGCTAGTCAAAATCATATTTCTAATAGTTTAGATAAATTCAGCAATATCAATAACACAACGTTCAAGAAAATTGAAATGGAGAACAATAGGGTGATTTATCTGAGAATAAGATTAAAATATATTTTTCAACAGGATAGACCTTCGGCTCATTATTCGAATGAGATTAAAATTTTTGAAAGGTGAATTGAGAGAGCATGACTATTTCACTGGCTTGTGAGATTTTCAGGTTACTCCCCAATGGATTGCTTTCTTTGGGAATATCTAAAGACAAATTTTTATATAAGAAAACCAAAAAAGATAAAATATCTGATAGATGTAATCGAAATACTAACTCAAATGTATTAAAAATCGATAACTTCTTTTTATTGTTAATTACAATATTGAATTAGTGTTAATGGATGTTTTATTGAGAGAATAATTTTTAATAAACTCGTTTTGATTATATCAAAAATTCAGTGTTATTTTGAGTATATATTTTGCAGTATTATATTTTAAAACCTAATACTTACTTATTACACACACCGTATAATATTTATTTCTAATGGTGACTAGCAGGTTTGTGCAGAAACATATAAATAAATTTTGAATAGGATTATGTATATTTTTGAATGGAATTATATATTTTTGAATATTTGTATATGTATTTCTTCATAAACCTGTAAATTAATGATTAACAATTAAATTAATACTTAAAGAAATTATTTAAACAAATATCGAACTGATAATAATAAATTATTATATATTTAGAGAAAAGAAAATTATGATAAATTTAATTAATTGAAAGACAAGATATTTCATTTCTCTCATTTAACTGTTATGCATCACAAAAAATTAATATCATTTTTTAATTTTGAAAAAGTTTTGGAAAATATTTTTCAACATTTTTTTCCAGTGAAAATAAAGCAAATATCGATGCATAAATATCCTTTATTTTTTCGAATCCAAAGAAGAAATAAAAGGATTCTAGTCTTAAGATTTAATCAGTGTCAATTAACTTTCATTTTGCTAAAAGTAAATTAGAAATGTTACCATTTTCACAGGATTTGATGTTGTGCCATATTATCAAACGTCTGGGTTTTAATTTGCTGTACGAAACTTAAGTAAATTTAAAATAAAAAAATTTATATATTATTAAATGGAAATTATTTTTTATTAAAAAAATAATTTTATTTATTGATTTTTCAACATAGAAATCAAATTCTTTTCAGATAGAATTCATTTTATAATTATCTTATAAACTGAAAGAAACTAAATTATAAATAATTATTGTTACTTTCATCATAAATTGATTATAATGATAAATTAATAAAATTACATTCGGATTTTTAATTTATTCAACCAAAAAAGAATTATTATTATTATTATTATTATTATTATTATTATTATTATTATTAATCTAAGTCTTTGATTATTAAATATAATTAATTTTAAAAATTTGTAATTTTCTCCGTTTTACTGGGCTTTATATAATTTTTTATCAGAACGATTTCAAATACAATTTCCTTTACCGTTAATATTAATATAACAGAGATAATCATAAATTAATTTTAAAAATTATTTTAATATTTACTGAATTTTGGGTCATGTTGACTAATTCATATGAAATTTCATATTATGTCTACATATCCTATTTAATTTTCCAATCTCAAAGTCTTTCATCATTGTATGACAGATCCGAACAAAAAGTTTTAATATTCTTGGAGCTGATGTTTAATTAACTCTTGCTAAAATATATAATGTAAATTATAAAAAATTAGTTGAAATTTTATTTTAATTAATTTTAATTTAAATTTTTATCACGAATATTAAATAATATTAAAATATAGTACCTCTTACATTAAATATCTAATATTGATTTTATTAATCACAATTAATATATAATTCTAGTTAATAATATTTTATTATTATAAATTATTTTAAAACTTATCAACCTCGACATTAATTGATATTGTTTTTCTACATCAAGATTAATATCAAAATTAGTTTATCTTTTGAATTAATAGAAATACAATCTGACCAAACAGATTTCTTTTTTTCTAATTAGGACCTTTAAGTGGTGTTTTTGTTTGGTCAGCTGTTTAGAAGACAGTGACATGAGGTTTCAAAGATACATTATCGATTATCACATTATTATAAAGAAAACTAGTAAAAAGTTTTTTAAAAAATTTACCGTAAAGAGTATTTAGTGACAATGTATCATGGACAGGAAGCATGAAAACTAATTTTATGAATAATATTTTATTGTACAAAGTATTGTCAACAGGACTGCATAAAATTAGGTTTAGGAAATAATAATTTCTTTTTTATAAATCATTTTTGTGAAGTTGTTTAAATAATATCCATTATACATATCGTACATCTAAATTCAGTAAGTAATTAGAAAAGGTATAAATTTTTAGGTAATAAATTAATGTGTCTTCTTGCAACACAATGACGCAAGACTATATACCACTAGATGGACTCGAGATAAGATGTTGAAACTCTGATAGGACGTCTTACCATATTTTCTTGATTTAGCACCATTCGATTACTATCTAATTTTATCATTTGAATGGAGTTCTAAGATTAGGAGACCATCGAAAGAGGAATATCGGGATTTTTTGTTTCATAAATACAGAAATTTTATTGCAAAGATATTGAAGCTTTAACACGTAGATGGTTCCAAACTGTTAAATCTGAAATTATTTTCTTCAATAACATCATGCTTTTCTTCAAAACTTTGTTTTTTCTTACCATGAAGTTGTGAAAGGTCTGACTAGCATTAAGTATACAATTATATATATACAAATATATATTATGCTGACCATTAAATATTTTTTCTAAATATATAATATATAATTTTTAATGAGCAGTATATTATTTTTATTTTATGTTAGATAGTCCAAAACCAACATTTCATGTTTACATAGCATGTCAAAATCAATGGCATAAATAATTTCCTTATTAAAAATTTCTTTAAAAATGACCCTTATAATAATATTATTATTAATAATATATAATATATTATTGATTTTCATATTTAATCATTTTCTATTAGAATTTTTGAAGCAAAATATTTTATTAAATATTTTTATTTGTAATTTTAAATCTAAATTTGAATATTTTTATAAAAATCTTTTAGTCATAAAGGATGTTACTTTTTTAATGATAAACATCGTTTTTTAATATCTGTAAAGGTACCGATATATAAAGATAATTACTTGTCACTTACATCAGGTATTATAATTAATTCTCTTTTTTAATACAAAAAAACTTTTTTATGAAAAAGCATGTAAAGTATGTAAAGCTGATCAACCTATTTTTCATCGATATTACTTTCCCTATCTGACAACCAGTTTTTGGTTTCCTTGATAGAAAATGACTTGTCCTTCGACTTAATCTATTCATTGAGTCATTTTACTGATTCTGAGTAATTTTTGAAGTGCTTCTCCCAAACCCAGTGTGTCATCGATCGAAACAAATGATAGTCACTCAAGGCAATGTCTGTTGATTACGGTCGGTGACATAAAACACCCCAAACAAATCTTCCAAAGTGATCTTCACAATCTTTTGAACATATAATCTGAGTAATAGGTCTATCGAATAAAAACTTACTCTAAAAGTTACTGAACTATTTTTTTAAATAAGTCTTAAAAAATATCCTAATTTGTGGGAGTTTATTAAGCCCACTCTTTTTTTGAAATCATATTCAGATAAATAACATCAATATTGATAATGAAGATTATTTAACATTGCTACCATTTATTCTCAAGCTCCCTTTTTTACTTTCATCAATTCAAAATTTTTCATTTCAATAAAGCATTAAGAAATTAACCAGTTTGTCATGCAACAAAATATTTGTTTTAAATCTCAATTTTCATTTAAAGATTATTTATTTATTTTTTTTGATTAATTTATTTATTTTCACTAAACTGATCATTGAATATACCCATCATTTTCTGTACTCTTGAAAACTTTAATACTTTTTATTTTATTAGTAATGACAATATAATATTTATTTTCTTAAAATATTTTTGTCAGCTTAAGTTATGTAGAATAGGTTTGGGAGAGGGTTTTGTGAAATGATGGTTCTAATCTTCATTGCATTCATAAAACTTTGATAAACAATTTGAGATTTTGTAAAATATAAAATATGTAAATTTTAATAAAAGCAAATATTCTGATGTTATATTCGTATATTCTTTTAGATAGATGCCAAACCAATATTTCATTTGTACCTTGCCTATAAAAATCAACAGCATCAATAATCTGTTTGTTAAACGTTGCTCCTACATCCTAGTAATAATTCTTTCTTCTTTTAAATGCATGTACATCTCAGGTACTGTTCCAGTCAGTTTTAATATCCATGAAAATTGCCCAAAATATACCGTTGTAGGAGATATGAACGTCTACAGAAATATCGCATCGTCATCTTTACCACAGGACAAGAAAATTTTCTCTCTGGAATCCTTGGATAATGAAAACCTGAAAGACCTTTTCATCATTGACAATACTTTAGGAATAATAAAAGTTAATCAAAACATAGACAGGGAAGTCATATGTCCTCAGTTAAGCTCGACATCTAACATTTGTAGTATAACCTTATTAGTACGGATTATTAATGAAATTGTAAATATCATCATTGTGATCCAGGATGAGAACGATAATACTCCAGTCTTTGATGATTCTCATGTAATTAATAATATAAAAGAATCGTCTTCGATTGGAACTATTATTTATTTGAAGCATGCTACAGATTTGGATAGCTTCGATAATGGTATTGGCGAGTACAGATTGACATCAGAAAAAGCCACAAACCCATTTCTGTTGAAGTATAATTCATCTGTGATTTATTTAGAGCTGGTTCATAGCCTGGACTATGAACAATATCATGCTTATTACTTAACTTTATCGGTTTGTGATAAGGGAACCCCTAAACGTTGTTCCAGTCAATCCTTGAGTATTAATATTCTTGATGTTAATGATAATTATCCGGTTTTTAAAAAGCAAAAATATTTCGCTATAATCAATGAAGACCATCCAATTGGTAAAATCGTTTTACAAGTGACTGCCACAGACTTGGATTCCAAAAAGTATGGGTTGATAAAATATCAATTTTCCGGAACCAATAACGAAGCAAAGGAATGGTTCCAGTTGGATTCCAAAACTGGAGAACTTTACCTCATTCGCCCTCTTTCTAACCTTTATAAGAATATACAATTCGTGGTTGAGGCTCTTGACAATGGACCGATTCCAAATATCAATTGTACTCTAGTTGTCATACATATTAACGATGTGAACAATCATTTTCCTGACATAAAAATCACAGAGTCAACATTTTCAACGAAAATAATCAAAATCAGTCCCAATAAAAGTCTTGTTTCCTTTTACGAAAATAATCCCCCAAATACAGATATCGTTTTTATTGTCGTTACAGACAAGGATATGGATGAGAACGGTCAAGTTACATGTTCCATGAAACAGATATCGTCAGATTGGTTACAAATGCTCAAGTTCAATTCCATTTCCAGCAAAGTCATCTACCGTTTGATGGCTCTTCAGTCAGCCAATTGTGAAGATCAGGAAGAAATAAAGGTTATTATCAATTGCTCAGACTCAGCCAAGCATCCAAAATATACTGTCCACAATGTGATAATAAGAATTTTGGATCTGAATGAATTTCACGCTGTATTCAATAAGACCTCATATTCAGTGTCAGTGAAAGAAAACACCAACATGCTCAGCGTTTTCATGCCGATATACGATAGAGACTGCTCATCAGAATTTTCAATCCTCATTCGAGACGAATTCGCCAAATCCCATTTCCAATATCTTCAGGCTACTCAAAGACTGGTTCTCAAGACCTCTCTGAATTATGAAGAAAGATCATTTGTAAATTTTTCTATAGAAATCATTAATGAAGGAGCCAACAATATCATTTTAACGTCTACAACTTTTATTTCAGTCAATGTAATTGACGTTAATGACAATTCTCCTGTTTTTATTGAACCAAAATCATTCCAAGTTGCTGAAGATACTTTGCCAGGCTCGACCATTGGTTATGTTAAGGCAAATGATTCGGACGAAGATCAGAATGCTATGTTGCAATTTCAAAAGCTGAATCTATCTCATAACCATATGGATCAGAAAGAGTTTGATACTTTTCTCGTAGGATCTGATGGAATTATAAAACTAGCTATTGCACTTGACAGAGAAAAACAAAATCTATATTTCTTAACACTTGTCGTCACAGATATGGGAACACCTCCGCTATCAACGACGGGAACCATAACTATTTCTATTACTGACATTAATGATAATAATCCTTTGTGGATTTTTCCAAATAAAAATGATAATACTATTAATGAATCTATCTATACCCAAGTTGGAACAATAATAACCCGCTTACATGCTATTGATATAGACGATTCGATAAATAATAATATCACTTACCATATCATTAGTGACAATGCCAAAGAATTCAATCTGCACCCAGTTAAAGGTGAACTAAGTTTCATGACCCCTCCTAAACAGGGAACTTCAATTCTAGACATTATAGCAACGGATAATGGAATGCCACGACGTTCTAATCAGACTACACTAATTATATTTATTTCTGAGAAAATATTGAACAATAACGTAAAAGTATCGGACTCATTCACGTTTAACGGTTATTTTCCATTAGTTGCAGTCATTCCAACAATGATTCTAATTTCCATTATAATTCTTATTCTGTGTCTTTTTCTGATCATTCGACGACGAAATAGTCGGCAGTCGAATGCTCGAAATCCCTTCAACGATAAAATGATTGAAAGTTTATCTTCAAAGTCCAATCAACCTTCAAATTCAAATGATAAAATTTTAAAGAACAAAGTTTTGGATTCTCAACCTATTGAAAGTTGTGAAAAATTTCATAAAATTGATGCATTGGACTTAACTCAGGTGAGAAAAATTTAGAAATTATTTATTTTTTAATTAAAAAGTAACATCATCAATATCTTGTTTTTAAAATATCATAAATAATGTGATTAAAAATATTTTCACTATTTTTATTACTTATTAATAAATAAGAACAAAAAAGAATTCAAAATTCAATAAAGATTATTATATAATATATAAATTTAATATTATTATTTACGTTATATTTTCAGGGGAAGAATCTGTCTTTTAAACATTTTTTACAATTTTTAACCAATAAAAGGTTTTTTAACATAAAGGATGTTTTTTTTAACGTTTTTTAAATGTAAAATCAGTAATTAATAAAAATTCTCGTTTTTTTCATATTTTTTTATTTATAATAATATATTTGTGACTCAAATATGCCTCCACCGTTTTCTAACAGTTTAAAATTTCATTAATATTGGAGAAAACTGATAAAAAATTGTATTACAATTTCCATTATTATTAATAATTAGAAAATTTGGACAAATGAATGTATTCGTAATACTTGAAGATCTGCTTCGACAGAATACAGGTTAATTAGGCTGCTGGGAGAATTTTTGAAATCTAGTACTTGAACAAAAATAATCTAACCAAAAATAAATTTTTTATTTTTTATGAATTATCACTTTTAATCAGATTAAAGAAACTGTCTCGTTAATTCCAGATTTCACTGGTTGAGAAATCGATGACTTGTCGAAAGAGCACGCGTTGTCATGATGAAGAATAATTTATCGATTTTGATTGTTCTCTCTAATTTTGGAAATAACTGTGTTAAGCAAACTGTTATTAGGTGTGTGGATAGGTTTCCGGATTCCGAATAAAGACAACAAAATTGAAGTATGCGTGGTAATAAATTAATGATATGCACGTACATGTTATTTATAACTGTCAATCAATATTCATCATTTTATTATCCAACATAGAAAAATTTGAAAATTGGTAGGAAATACAGCACATGCTTCATGTTTTGTTAGGCTTCTATTTTTCTAATAAAACCGTTTATAAAAATCATAATGTGTCGATGGAAACCAATAAAAAATGCCTTGTCAAGAACGCAATGTTTAGAATGGTAAATATAAATAATATAATGCCACTGACAAATCACAAAAAATTTTAAAAAAACAGTGATAATTATTTATTATTTGGCCTGGAATATTATTAAAGAATTAGTATAAAAATTATAAATATTAAATTCTCTATTATCGTCTATAAAGTAATTTGCAAAAAATATTTTATGGCATAGACAAAGTAATTAGAGTCGACGAAAAAAGAAAAGACTGCTCAAAATACAGCTTCTGAAAAAATTAAATAAGATCAAATTCGATTCCATAATAATGATAATAATTATTATCAAAAAAAAAGATTAAAAATTGAAGAAATCTATTTTGAAAATTGTTGAAAAGAATTTTTCATCAAAATATTTAATTGAAAAAAAATTGACAACCAAAAATAATGGATTTTTCTAAGGAATTAAGAATATTTTAAAGAACAAGCAACAGCTGGTTCTTAGTGAGACCATGCTTTATAATTTTTCTTTTATCTTTTATTTGTATATTTAATTGATAATTCCGGTTCTTTTGTTTGTAAACCTAATTTAAAACTGGTTTAGAATAAGAATTTTATTTATTTGGTTTTAATCATCGTTTATTATCTTATATATTATTGTTTCAATATTTATTTTTTTATCGCCAAAGAATTAAGATAATTCAGATAATGCTCTGTTAAGAAATTAATTATGCACATCTGTTGATATACATTATAGTTAATTATATTACCATGAACAATTATTACGGCCTAAAAAACTACTTTTATTTTATCATCAACATTCATTACAATTACAGCACTATACTCCGTATGTTTCATATCGCTTCATTATTATGTTATATCTATTTGTTTTCTTTTTTATCTAAATTAGTCTGGTTTCAAGGCATATTAGCATAATATTACTACTATTGTAGAAATCTCTAGAATTTAATAATTCGTTCAGTTACAGTATATGCTTGCTGATTTTGATAAAATCAAAATAATCTTAGTACGGAAATTAACTATTACTTAATAATTAAATAATATTATTATATATTTTTACCTATGATAATTAATCTTATTGTTCCTTATTATTGTTAATTATCCCCGTTAGTGATTGCAATATCTTCAGACAACAAAGAATTTTCAGTAATTCATTTATATCAGTCTTCTCATTTATTTTCAAATCCTCTACCTGATTTTGTAATATTCAAACAAACTTTTTTTCTGAACAATATTAATTTTTCTGAATTTAAAATTTATTAATTACTGTGTTCTTTAATTTTATTTTAAAACTTCATATTTTAATGTTGATATTTTAAAAATGTTCTTTTCATATACACTTTAAGCTTTTACTTTATTAAATTTTAACTTGGGATTTTTAATTAATACATTAAATTTAAGTTACATTTAAACTTACAATTTCATTGGGAACCTTCTCAACAATTTGTACTACATTTTCAGCACATCATGTTCAATGTCAATGTTGGTAAAATCTTTTTTAAAATGGTTACTCAACTTTTAATAGTTTAAAACAAAAGAGGTGAATATGATAAATATCTTTTGGCACATTCTTTAGAAAAAGAAATTTACTCCAAAACATTTAACCGTTTAGAAAGATGTAAGAATAAAAAATATTTCATTAAAATAAAATTTTTACATGAGCGCCAAACCCAGATTTCTTGAATACCAAACCGATTTGCAATTAATGAAAGAAAACCCACGATCCCTTCAAACATTACCTGGAAAAAAATTTAATTGGATAATAATAAATTGATTGAAAATTCTTTTGGTTTATCAGTTAGAAAATGTTTAAATTATAAAAACTAATTTACTGGAATTTTTCTTAATTTTTCCCACTTATTCTTTCAAAAAATATTTTAATTTAAAATCATTTTATCCTGACTGAAAAAAGACATTTTCAAATTAAAATCGTTAAAAGTATACGTTTTTCTAGACAATTTTTATTTTTTTTGTATTGAATCTTCTTTAGGTTCCTTTTGTTTTTCAATTTCCTGAATCCGTGACCTTTCCTCGAAAAATATCTACAAGAAACAATGCCTTTTTAAAATAGTTTTGGAGAGAAATATTTATGAAAAATTAATTTGCATTTAATTATTTTATTAACACCACTGACGAGAAGAATGCATTATTGATGAGAACGTTTTGTACGAAAGTATTTTAATTCCATTATTTTCGTAAATACAAAATATCAATATTTTGTTTTGTTAAGGTGTTTTTAATAAATTATTTTTTTCTAATTTCTTTTTCATATTCGTACTATCACCATAAATCCTTGCTCTGTTTTCTTTTCAGAAAATTTTATGTATAAAAATAAAATAATAAAACCTAAAATTTGCACTGAAATATTTGAAGACAATATTTCTGTCCCTGGGCCAAAATATTAAGCTTTATGCGATTTATTATGCTTAAATATATCTTTAATAAAAAAAATAAAACTCTCAAAGTAATTTTCATTTACAAAAGTCCCACCTTTTTAAACCAATTGGTTTATATAAGACTAAGTTTTACAAGGAATATAATTTACAAAACAATGAAGTAAAAAATATTTTAGGAAATTATCTATACTCATGCTCAAAAGTGTTAACAATGTAGAATTTATTACCAAAAATAAAGAAAATGTTTTATTTAACTGTTTTAATCTATTTAATTTAAATTTAAATTTA
>JBBMKC010220608.1:0-12258 GCA_037834085.1 Bipalium vagum
ATAATAATAATAATAATAATAATAATAATAATAATAATAATAATAATAATAATAATAATAATAATAATAGAATTTTAGTTTTTATCTTGACAATGCCAACTTATTAAGATTAGATAAAGTCAGAAATTAGGAACTGACTTTGCATTTGTATTCTAAAAAGGGAATTGAAATTCCGTGTATAAATATTGACCAACGAGTTGAGTAGTCGACTGAGTAATATAAAAATGAGAGCTCAAGGGGACATTTGTCAGAATAGAGTGTGAGTAAAATTTGTTGACTAATTCCTAGTTTATTATTTGGAAGTCGAATATTTTTTTGTGTCAGAAGTATGTGGGTCGGTCAATTGCAAAAGCCATTTGTTTAAGTTGTTAAATTTTATTCTATCTGATGCGGTCCTTTATAAACGAACTGATTTTGGATTATCTAACGACACAAGGATCCATTGCCATCAGACGGTGAGAGTTTTCTTTCTTTCTTTTTCTTTTATAAATAAGAAACTTTCGAACTAACTAATCGTAATTTTTTTTGAGTTAAAACAGTTTATCCATTATTTAATTTGTTTTTTTTGAGTTTTTACAATTCAATCTTTTTATCTTGAACTTGTGTTCTGACAATATCATTGTTAAGTTTACTTTTTTGTGTGCCTGTGATGATTGTAATATCGGAACTGGTCTTGTTTGAGAATTCATCTACTGTCATATTGTTTTAAGTCAATAAACGTATTGTAGTTATTTTGATTTAATTTTTGGGCTCGTGAAGAGGTCAGTTTACTGACTAAATCACTAGCTAAAAGTCACATAGTTTATAGGATATAAGCTTACATTTTATAAGATTTTTTTCAGTACGGAGTAATAAAAAATGGCTGAATCTTTTTTGGAGCTCATTAATTAAAGCAATGTAAAAAGACTTCATAATTTTTCTAAAATTATTTTTCAGCCGATAAAAATTACATAAAATTATTAAATTAAAAATATCGAATAATATCAAATTAAGGAAAATGTCAGATAAAATAAAACATATTAATCCATATGGAGATATGATCTTGATAAATTTTATTTATGTATTTAGTCTGAATATTATAAAGACTCTCATTTTTACATTGATCGATTTATAAAAATTAAAATATAATGAAAAAAATATAATCGATGTCAAATAATCAAAATAAAAAAAAATAATCAAATAGAAAAATTTTAGGGATAAAATGACGACTGACAAAAATTTTTAAAGATTAAAGTAAAAAAAAATTCTAGTTTTGATTTGTTTTAAATTTGTCTGGGTTCTGAGTTAAGGAAAGGATTGATTAAAAACAGAACTTTCATCAGAAATATCAAAGGAAGTCATAGAATTCTGTGAGATGTAAAGTGCAGGAATGAGAACTTTATTTACAAACAAGTTCAAAAACAGTACTTATAAAATATTTATCTCGGAAATAATTTAAACAAAAAATTACCAAAGAGCTTTAGACAAAATAAATAATAATTCTAAATATTATATTCGGTTAAATTAAATGAAAAAATAGATTTAATTTAATTTATTTTATTTTTCAAATTTTTTATAAAAAATATATATATATATATATATAATAATTTTAAAACCTATTTTTAATTTTTACTTTTTATTTATTAAATTAAAACAAAATAAAATAAAAGAAAATTTATTAATCTCATTTATTGAAAATATTAACCACTGAGAGTTACAATTCACATTTTGAAAGTAATAATGTTGATTAATACTGATTTTTTCATAAATAAATTTTTTCCGAATTTTCTGTTAATAAGGCAAAGAAGTCTTGAATAAATGATTAAGGAAAAAGATAAAAATAGAAGGATTAGACAAGGTTTCAAGATTGCAAAGGAAATACCTTCCTTGTGTACAGTCTTGTGGATACTTGTTATGATAATTACAAGGGTGATGCAAAAGGTCGCAGTCCAAAAAACCTTATAAAGAAATTTAACATTCCAAATAATGTTTTACCGTTATTTTCAAAATTTAATAAAATGTGTAATTTTATAAAGGTGACAATCCTTTTTTTGAAAAATTTGAAAACCTGGAGGGTTAAGTCCCATCCTGCTTACCTACAGGATTATGGGTTATTTCGGACCATGCAACACCTCGTTAGAGGACGCCAATTTGAATCTGGAGCTGAAATCGAGTTGGCTTGTAAAGAGATTTTCGAATAAAAAAAGAAAATGATACTTTGATCAGATAATAATGGTGGAAGATACATGGCGTAAAATCATTGAAGTTGGTGCACTTTTTTTGAAGACTAGTGTTATTGTTGTAAATAAATAAATATATAATTTTGAGCACGAACTTTTGCATCAACCTCGTAATATGACATGTTGAAGTTTCCTGGTCCCCTCTCACTGCTGATACAAGCCGGACACTGTAATTTTTCTGTGATAAAAATATATTACTAAAAAGAATTGTAAACTAAGAATTGCTTTAGTGCTCAACTCCCAGGCACATACATTTACCTTAAATCCGGGTTATATTACATATTTATATTATATATAATATATTGTATGCTTAAACAAATATTCTATTCTTCATAATTACTTAACCCCTTTTCTTATTATTTTATTATTTACTGTACTGTATTATGAAAACATATTCACATAATCCAGAGGTTGAATGTTAGCTCATCAATTGTAACTAAGATAAAATCTAGGTTCATATGACCTGCAAAGTAGGACTAGTTTCATTGTTGATGATCCATGTTTAGAGAAAACGAGTTTTAAAAGAATAACGAATAATTTGTTTTACATATTAATAATAATATATAATGATAATATAATAATTTTTATAAAAAATAGAGATCTGAATTGAAACGTTTTCAGCAAAATATTAATATTAATAATTAAACAATATTAATAAATTATTAATAATAATTAATACTAATAGACTTTTACTGTCAAATTTCCATTATAAATTAGAAATGGTTTTGACAGACAATGTTATTAAGGAGATTATTACTATTGTTATTGAGTGAAGTTTCCTAATATAATTTTCCTTTATCGTAGAAAACTCTGTTTGATATTTGTAAGGCTTATTCAAAAGGTTATACAAGTTCGGCTGTCACTTATTAAATTCGAATATTTATTAGTATTTTTGTTAACCGGTAACCAAAATATCCCATACCTCTCACTCGAAGAAAAACTAATCATATATAGAAGATCATTCTTTGTGTGGAAGAATGTAACAAGCATCATTTACTACAAGTTTCTTGACATTGGAGAAACCGGTATTACTGGTTTGTATGTAAATCAATTTCATAAAGTCAAAGATTTGCTGCTTCAACAAAAACCAGGTCTCATAAATAGAAATAAAGTGATATTGTTTGACGATTATGCAGGACCACATACCGTAAAACTGACCCTCAAGAAAATTGAAGCTTTACATTTGGAAATTCTGACACATCCACCACATTCTCCTGACATTTCTCCTACTGGCTATCATTTTTATCACTCTGGAAAATAATTTTCGAAACTAACAATTTCAAAATAAAAAAGAAATTGAGGTGGAAGTTACTAAATTTTCGACTCAAAAACTCAAAATTTTTTAAATATGTTATTTTTGAATTTGTTTCTCGTGAGAAGAGTGTTATTGATTTTGATAAATGTGTAAGTTATAAATTAATATACATATGTTCATTTAATATTGTTTATTTGGATTTTTATAGTCATACAAAAACCCACAAAAAGTTTCTTAATTATCTGATAGTTCAAATGATCTTAAGGTCAACTAATGTCATTTATTTATTGATATCTATCGGTTTGAAATCCATAGGAGTAAATTAATTTTTAAAAATAATTTATCAGGTCACAAAAAAGTACAATATTTAAACAAAATTCGTCAAACCATGGGATTTTAATATACATCATAAATTTTTAAAAATACCTTTAAAAAATATAAATGTGATTTTAAAATTAAAAATCCCCATGATCTTATCAGTCCATTATAGTATTGATTTACAGAGTCGAGATTATTACTAGAGGTGTTATTAAATTAGCCCTGTTTCAGATGCTTTAATATTCAAAAGAAAATGTCTAAAAGACCTTTGACATTTACTAAGCCTTCTGTAAATATATTTTTTCATATTTAGCTTAATAAATGTATTTATATTATAATATAATATAATGTTTTATCAAATTTAAATTTAAATATAAAATTTCTCTTAATTCGGGAAAAATGTTCGGCCCCACTGATGCCAAACATAGACAGGTTTCACTATATATGTTTTTTTATTTACCGTGATTAATTAATTAATTAATCAATTATTAATTATTAATGAAATGATAATACATAATGGAATAATCTAATAATAATTATTAATCGTATTTTATATTTATATATTCCTGATCTCAATTATTTTTCAGATATTATCAACTGTTTTATCAACCAATGACCAATATTTCCCAGACATTTCTTAAAATAAACACATAATTTTACATTTAGAATTCTGATCTCAATTAAAAAATTGTTTTCGGTACATTTATTATAAAAATATTATGGGAAATAATCCACAGTTACCGAAAATGAAATAATCATAAAGAATGAAATTCCGTAATTATGAAATTCTCTTGTCCTGGATAAAAATGAATAATTATTTTTGTCATTTATTTTCCAGTAAAACATTAATAAATATTTAGGATCACATTTAACAACTTTATGACTGGTAAATGCTTAACGGGATTATCTTTAGATTAATGTTCTAATTCTTATTTCTATTGTTATTAAACATTAAAGTGGTTTTTAATTAGGATACTTTGTTGATTCAAAAGTTCCTGGAAACTTAAAAATAAAACTATTTTGAAAAAAAATCACGAATTTATCGTGTTATCCTTTTAAATACAGGCCTTCATTAAATAAAGTCTTCAAAGACCTGTCAGCCAAATTTCGGATTCCTTGTTGATACAATTCTGGTGGTTTGCTATCCAAAAAATCAACAATTTCACTTTCGATATCTGTCGTTGAATTGAATTTCTTGCCCATTAGGAAATGAGTCATTGACCGGAATATATGATAATTCGATGGAGCTAAGTCGGCGTTATAAACTGGACGAGGCACTACTTCAATTCCACCGAGCTCCTCTAACTTAAACCTAAATCACTTTATAGCTGTGAACATATTATCATGATGTATCAAGTTCTGATTTCTGTTGATTAAAACTGGATAACGGGTGACCAGAATTTCATGAAGTCCAATTGTTGGTGGCACTGGTTGCTCTCCACAGTCAACCTTCCGGAACCAGCTCACCATAATACAGGAAAATTCCACCATATATAAAGCATTAACTTATGTTCAAATCTTTCCATTTCTGCTACAGATGATGTCACTTAACAGGACTGAGCCATTAATTTTTAAACATGGAAATTTTGAAAATTTCCATTTTTATCCTCTTTTATGATTTTTTTTCCAGAACCGATTTTCTTTGGGATTTTCCAAAAAATTTTGCATATTTTTGTTCTTCTAAGCCTTGTTGGTCAGAAAGCTCATGATATATTTAGGTTCTTTATTTGCAAAAAATATTTGTAAATTTTTAAGGTACCCAACAATAGTTGACTGAGATCTCCAAAGTTGAGTAGACAATGTTCGACTGCTAGTTCTTGCATTTTGTCGAATGGGTTGCAGCGAAAATTCACCATTTTGGATTGGTAGGGTTTCAGACCGTGCTTTGCGTTCAAGGCTCGTGTCACTTCATTAAATCTCTGACACCAGGATCTTCAAATTTCTGAGACAAGCTTAAAAATGAACTATAGGAAATAAAAAGGATGTTGAAAGGGAAATTGGAAATGGAATACTGTGTATGAAGCAGTACTCAAAATCGTATTGTACCAAATGAAAAAAAAATTTTTTTATACTGTATATGAATATAAATAGACCTTTTACATTTTTCTTCATTCTCAAAGGTCTTCATATTAATATTCAAAAATCATATAACATCACAGTTTTAGTCATGGGTGAATTTACTTAAGAGCCTTGATATTGAGTTGGAGTACCAGAGATGAATTATTCAGATTAAAGTCGACGTGATATGGACACAAAAATGTTGAACTTGTGTACAATGAGAATTGAACATAAAGATCCATAAGAAAGTTTAGAAAAAATAATTTCATTTGAAATAAAATGAAACGGTTTCAGATAAAGAAGTGGGGAGGAAAAGAAATGGAAAATCCATCGTCTATTGACAAAGATGGTACAGATGATATGGTGAGAAATACCCTAAAGTATTGGCATGGTAAACATTCCGAAATATGTACATTTATATGTATGTATATTTATTTGAGTGAATATTAAAATAAAGCACAGATATAAGTATACTTTAAGAATAATTTTGGATGATTTGATCTTACTATTTTGTAGACAACACAAGAAGTATATACAAAGAAACAGGAACGGTTTTTTAAAAAAATAATATAAGGGGTCTTTTTCACAGCTCATAATCTAGTAAGATGACATAGAAGAGGTAGATATAATTGCTCTTTTTGGTCTTGGTGGAAACTGGACGACTAGGGAGATATTTTTTACCTTTTCTTTATAGATCTAGATACTTAAGAAACTTGTCATTCTTAGACACCATATTCTTACCCTTTTTAAAACCATTGACAGTATCATGCGAAGTGAATGAATTATTCATATATGATTCAATAGGAAAAGAGAACGATGAACAGAATGAGAGATCAATCGGTGGGAACAAAACTTGGCAGTATAGTCCTCATCAACATCTAACAAATAGTTAGACTAAAAGATAGTTTAGGCCTAAGGCGATTTATGCAGTATTGTTTACAAAAGGAATGTCGGGTTGGAGTATAATATTCACTGAAATTGAATATGTGAAAAAATACCATGAAAACCAGTCGAAGCAGGTTTTGAAGAGAGCATTATTAAAGAACATTTTCACCAAGTCGGTTAATTCTCCTAGGAGAACAAAGATTGCAAAAAATAATTAGTCTAATTAATAATTAATAATTTTATTAAATTAAATATTATTTTTCATTAAACAAGCAAATGTTTAGAGAAAAGATGAATTTAAAAACTGACAACACACCAGGAGATTATTCGTAAAACCCAGAAAAAAATCCTAAAAATCAATTAATTAAATAAATTAAATCTTTTAGACCAGATCTTCAATAATATTCAGAACAGACTCGAAATAATAAAAATTAGGCATAATTCATTGAAAAAAATGCCGATAGGATTAAGTCGTAGAGAATGCTCCGATTAAATTAGAATAATTTTTGCATTTATAATTCGATAATTAATGGGAAAAGGAAAATAATAACAGCGCGTTTTCATAGGACTTTGTCATTTATTAATTTTCATTTTTGATTGACCCAGTTTTTTGAAGAAGGCATACCATTTTCCATTTTTATTTCATTTTAAAGTGACCCATTCATTTTTGAGGGTTAAATGATTGAATCAAAATTCTTTGTTCAGTGATACTTTAATTTCCTTCTACATTTCAAGAATCGTCATTATTTCTTTCATCTTCTATAAATATCCTTCATTTAATAACTGCCTCTTATGATAATGTGAAAATGAATTTAATTAAATGTTACGATATCAGATCTTGTTGATCTTAACATGTTCTAAATCAAAGAAAAACAAAAGATATTCTGATCTTATTTATTATTTTGTTACATTACATTCTCGTTTTCCAGGTTGACTTTCATTTCATCCCAACACTCTTTTTCCGATGATTCTAAATTCAAACGGTTTTTTTATTTCATCAAGTCTACAGGTCTTCTACAAGGAAGGTTTTTGACTAGAGTCTTAGATCAAAATTTCTTGAACCATTTCTGACACCGGCTAATTCTTATTGGCTCTTCGCCGTACGCTGAATGAATATTTCTCACACTGTTTTTTGTTTCTCATAGGTTGTACAATAATTAATAGAGTAAAAATCTATCAACCGTGAAGATTGTTTTAATTATTCATAGTTTCACTAATGATATTGATCTGAAAAAAAGGATAAATGTTTTACTTTTATCTTTAAAATTTAAATTAATTTTTATCATTACGTAAAACATTAAAGTTAATCGTTTATGAAAACATATCTAAGTAATGCAAGTATTGGTTTGGTCAATGGAACATCCCTGATTTAATAACAATAGGTAATTTCAATAATAATATTATTATTATTATTTCAAATAATCAATAAATTACATAATAATAATTTTTTTGTATTTCTATAATCTTAACGTATTTTGACAGTGCCAAGGTTAGGTCAAGTCCGCAATTAGGGAATGGTTTAGAAATAGTCATCAAAAAAGGGAGCTTACGTTCCTCGACAAGAATATTTGCTAACGAATAAAGGTGATAAATATAAAAAGATGATAGAGTCCTCAATGGACTGCCAAAGCAGTTGAATAGAATTTTATTTTCTCTTGAACATATTTTTAAGAATTAAGGAAAACCTTTTTAGTGAGAAGTAGAATTATGAAGAGATCTATTTTATTTTGTCTAAAGAATGGTCAGAGATAAATTTAGAGTTACTGGTTGGTGATTTTTCTTGTTTATATGATTTTCATGCCACAGGGGTCAGCAACAAGTCCTGTGCACATCGGTCGTTTATGAGAGAACAGGTTGGTATCATCTAACGATCAAACAATCATTCGCGACAAGTTATAAACTGTTAAATGTTTTATTTACCTTTCCTCTCTTTTAATAATAAAGACATTTTGAACTATTTGTGGTTAACAATTAATAATTTGATCGATTTATTATCTAATTTCTTTTATTTATTATTCGTTGTTTATTTCAATTTATTATTTTCTTGTTATTTTATTTGAGTTATTTTGATCGATTAATTATCTTTTGATTATCTTGGTGTAACTTTATGTTGATTGAATAAAGTTTTATTGTGATTATTTTGATTCAACTATAGACAAATAAGTTATTAACTAAAGTGAAGGAGTTAGTAAAATCCAGGCCTAAATGTTCCAAAAATTCTCCTATTGCTAAAGGATAACACAAGTGATATTAAAATTAATTAATTAATTCGAAAAAAAATTATATATTTTTTTTCTTCATCAAAACTATTTCCGTTCCTATATATTTATACCAGGAATACGATATGAAATTTATTTAATTATTCGAAATAATTATTTTAAAAAAATAATTCAAATTAATTATTTTAAAATATTTTTATTTTATTTAATTTATTGAAACTTTTTGGTATTTTTTTTAAAAAAATTGTACGGATAATTATAAAAATCTTTTCGTTAATACTTTATTATTAAAGGCAGTTAAAATAGTATTTCCTACCATTGTGACATTTCCTTTAACGGTAAATAAAAATAAATGATCACATTAAAGTAAATATTGACGTAACTTTCATAAAAATAATAAGCGATTTTGCCTTTATTTTGCCAATGTAACAATTTCTAAATCTTTCTATATAATAATTTTATTACGAAATCATATCAATATTTTCTATCAGAAATAAGGTAAATCGGGAAAATTACCGTTTATTTTTATTTCTTTTATCAATGTATATGGGAAAAAATACATTAACAATAGAGTTTTTTAGTTTGAAAGCAACAGCTGTGAAGAATCAATTTTTTATTGTTACTATATTGTAATATTGTTTAAAAATATTTATTAAATCATTTTCTCTTTACGAAGTTTTCACCATGTAACCACAGTGAATACAGATTAAATATTTTAATGGATTAAGAAAATTAAAATTAATTATTTTTAAATTATTCTATTCTAAATTCGCTGAAATGCATTTTTTCATTAATATTAATAAATTATATAATCAATATTAATGCACCAACTATCTAAAAGTTTTTATTTGCACAAAATAGCTTTAATACATTTATTTTAATATGTATTTTAATTCTAATTTGTGAATCAAATCCACAAAAGGATCGCTTGAAATCCATTGTTGATCTTAACAAACTTACATATGTCAATGTTATCCACTTATTTTCTAATTACGTGAGATGGATAAAATGTCCTTTAAATCCGTACAGAAATATCAGTGATACTAGGACGAAACTTAATATTTACATAAATGAACTATTTACTAGACTGAGGTGAAATGTTTTCGGCTCAACAAAGAAAAGGAAAAATTTTGACAAAAATCAATAATTTTTTTCGACACAGTTTTAAATGCAATTCATTTATTCCAACGATATTCAAGTCTTTTAATCCCATCAGTATAGTATGATTTATCAAATTCTTCAAAATATGTATTAGTTTCCCATTAGTTTTCCAGAAAGACATTTTTAAAGAAAGCACCGTAAATAAAGTCATTAAACGATTATTATTTAAAATATGAGATTCAATAATATTTGCCTATATTAAATGTTTTATGTAGGAAATTTAGTAGTTCTATAGAATTATAAAAGTAATGTATTTACAGTCTGTACCGAAACATTGTAATAAAGTTCTCTAAGTGTATAGGTGACTTGTTTTTTCCGAACTTATCACTTTCAAAATTACCCGACAAATATATTTTTTATTATAAAAAGTACTGTTCATCCTTTATATAAATCGAAACTAAAGAGTTATTTAAAAAGAACATATCTTTGGAATACAGCTGGAATTTGTAGAAACTTTGAGAAAGACTCATCTTGGAACACCGAAAAGGATATGGTCGTCCACGACTTATGAAATCCAACAATATATGAAGATTGACAGCTTTAGCTAGAAATCAAAAAACGGCATCCTTCCGTGACCTACAAATTGAATTGGTAAATAGAGGAATTCCACCAGTTTCTCCTATGACAGTTCTAGAATATTTTCATCTATCTGGATACTCTAGTATGACATCCAAATGCTGTCCACTCTTAAGGCCGCTTAAGTCAATTGGTGCGAACATCATACTTCTACCAGATATAATCGATGGTGGTTTTCCGATGACAGCCAATTAGCCATTAGCTCCGTTGGTAAATCTCCTTTGATTGTCATCCACGGAATTATGAACAGTATAAAATATCAAGAGATACTTACAGAGGCATATACTACCATGTCAGCTTTGTATCCAAGATTTATTTTTCAGCAAGATGGGCCATCGTGTGACACATCAAAGTCAACACAAAGTTTGTTGAAGGTAAATGACTGGGATGTTTCGGAGTGGCGACCAGATCTCCAGATTTGAACCCGATAGAAAATGTGTGGGGATTGATGAAAAAGTCTGCGGAGAAAGAAAACCAACAAAATTTGAAACATCTCGAAAGAATTGTCAAGGAAATCTGGGAAACCCTTTCTATCAGCTATGTAGTCATTTTGATTAATTCAATGCCAAGTAGTATTTCTAAATGACTCGAGTTAAATGGTGATCTAAGTGGATATAAACTTTATTGTTAATTATTTATACATGTTGTGTTATTAAAAATACAAAAATGAATATTTTAGTTTATAGCATCTTTTTCTAAATAGAGAAAGAAAAAATAAAAAAGAAAGCAAAAATAATCTATTTTTATAACCAAAGAGAAATCGATTAAATAGGAAATATTAAAGGAAAATACTATTTCTTTTTATAAATTTTCCTTACTGATTTTGTCGATATTTAGGCACATTACTATCCAAATATGTTCTCCGACTTTTTAGTAATGGTTGTGTTTTGAACCCCACCAACCATTTACACTAGGGTAATAAACTTTATTAATTGACGACACGACTGATAATCAGTATTGTCAATAGATCCGGTTCGTATTACTTCATCAACTCAAAGGACGCTGGGAGGACTATGGAATAAATCGATAAAATTAAAATTTAAACAAAATACAGTACATTCATAAATATTTTGAAAAAGTTAAGATTTTATGAAAACTGATCCTTAACCTGAGAATCCTTTAATAGTAGAATTGTGTGGACATTATTATTGATTAATCAATGATAATGGTGGTATATAGAGTAACTTAAATTAGTGAATAAAGTAATTAAATTAATGAGATACGAAGAAGTGCAATTATTGTATGATATAATTAGCAATTAATATTTAATTAACTTTGTCTCATGTTTCCCATGATCTAAATTAGAGACTAATATTCATTTATTGTACTAAAAGTTTCTTTTATATATAATCTAAGAAATATTAATTTAATTTTACTTTCCCTTTCATTTATAAAATGTATTTTTAATATGTAAGCAGAATAAGTTATTCTTGTTTTTTTCAACTTTAGACTTTTCCCGCAATTTAATCCAATAAAAATTTAATTTAAACTACAGTCGGCGCTCAGTTATTTGAACTCGTGGGGATTTCAAAAAAGTTCAAATAACTCAATTATTGAAATAACTCAA
>JBBMKC010220619.1:0-12257 GCA_037834085.1 Bipalium vagum
AGTGTTGTCGCAGCCTTCAACTGGGCTACAAAGGATGGTGTTCTTTGCGAAGAAAATATGAGAGGTGTTCGATTTAACATCCACGATGTTACTTTGCACACTGATGCCATTCACAGAGGAGGTGGACAAATCATTCCAACCGCCAGAAGATGTATGTACGCTGCAATGTTGACTGCTCAACCATGTCTGCTTGAACCAGTTTACCAATGCGAGATTCAAGGACCTGAAAGCATCTTGGGAGGTGTCTACAGTACATTGAACAGAAGAAGAGGTATTATCTTTGAAGAATGTCAGATTGTTGGCACACCACAATACATTGTGAAAGCTCATCTTCCTGTCAACGAATCTTTCAACTTTACAAGTGACTTGAGAGCACAAACTGGAGGACAGGCTTTCCCCCAATGTGTATTTGATCATTGGCAGATGTTCCCAGGTAATCCATTAGAACCTAACAGTAAACCTGGTATTACTGTCAAGACTGCAAGAAAACGAAAGGGTTTGCCAGAGGAAATTCCTGCTTTGGATAAATTCCTTGACAAATTGTAATTTTAAAATATAATTTTGGAAAATATTTTTAAAAATGTTACTTTGTTCGAAATGAATAGAACTTTTTATTGATTTAGTTCAGGGGTTTATTTAAAGTTTTTTACTGATTTATTTTTAAAAATAGTTGAAAACGTGCAAAATACAATTGTATTTTAGATTACATTTTTATTAAACAGTGATTAATTACTTAAATACCGAATTTAATTGATATAATCTGGTATATTTCGTAAATACGATTTCTACTAAGCATTTACGTAATAAGGAAGAGACTGATTTTTTCTGCGGTAATCATGGAGAAGAGTTTATAAAATTAAAAAGATCAATTACAAATATTAATTATGAAAAATATAATGTAGATGAGAGTCAAATAATTCTAACAGTTAATGAGTTAAAGATCAATCTGTTCCTTCAAAAAATAAAACGAGAAACTCTATAAAAGATGGTTTCGATAAAATATTTAGAGACTACCAAAGAAATCCTAAAAATTTTGGGATGATAAAAATAGAGAATTTTTCAATAAACTTTTTAAAGAATTCTGTAAGCAAAAATATATCAAAATTTCTCAACGGAAAATGATTGAAAAGTAGTTTTAATAGAAATATTTAATAAAACTGAAGAATATGTTTAAGAAAAATTACAGAACAAGGAATTAGGAAATGGTTAATCTTTTACTTCAGTTAATTAATTTTCGCTAATTAAAATAAAATTCATAGATCTATTTTTCTTAATAAAACGTCTAAATTCCTGAAATGTTAAAAAAATTAATTGGTGATAAAATTCGATATTCTTAATAAAAATAAATTTGAGAAAGGTTGCAATAAGAAATATTTTTTTCATATAACATAAAATGCAATAAGAGACATGGAAGTTGATTCTCCACCATGTTATACTAATCTTTACATAAGAAGGGTGAAAGAATACATAAGTGCGAAAAGCTGAAGGCATAGAAAGATAAAGAAAATTAGAATAGAATAACATAATAAATAGTTTTTTAAGTTCAAAGTTGAGTAGAATCATCAGATTGGTTCAGTATCTGAGATTTTCTACCTCTATACTCTATTTAAATATTCCGGCTTGCATATATGCTTGCACGAATCATAATCCTGACAGAACTGTTGATATCGTTTGAATTGAGCCCAACCCTCTTCAGCATAGAATCGTTTTCGGGTCCCAGGAGCCAAAAGATCCAACAATTATAGTTTCCACAGTGACGGTCCATCGATGATGAGGTTTCCGATTCATTTCAGTCAGATCAGTGTACTTCTTTACATTATTGATCCTTGATATGATCATGTAGTCCCATTCATCGTACAGCGTTTTGATGTTGAACAGGAAAATGTGTTTATGTTCGTCATTAAAGATGAAAATATCCGGCGATTATTGTAGGCTTTGATCTTTGCCAAAGCTTGCGATTTTCGGGTTCGAAATAAATAACACTTTTTATTGATTCAGTTCGGGGGCTTATATAAAGTTTTTCTATTACTGGTTTATTTTTAATAATCCTACTATTTTTAAAATAGTTGAAAACGTGCAAAATACAATTTTGTATTTTATATTACATTTTTATTAAGCAGTGGTTAATTACCTAAATACCGAATTCAATTGATATAATCTGATTTATTTCGTAAAGATTTTGCCTACTAACCATTTTCGGAAAATGGAAGAGACGATGATTGTTTACGCGACGTTTTTTCTGCGGTAATCATGGAGAAGAGTTGAGCCTTTTCTTTTGATCAAGGCCTGGTAGATGTGCTTCACCTTTTGACACATTTCGATTTCCAGACAATACTTTTTAGAAGTAATTGTTTGACAACATTTCAAGATTTATAATGGATCAAATCAGTTTTTTATTTTAAAAAATTAATTTTTCTCTTTTTAAAATTAATATAAATTGTTTAACTTCATTACCTTTTGATCACTTTTTATTTATAGATATTTTTTCGACAAGACAAATTATAATCACGACATTGAAATACTAGGTAGGATTGAAGTGAAGAGATAAGTTAAGGTCTTTCATTGAAGACAGTACCTGTCCGTTGGGCATATCACATCTTCAATTTTCTTGCTCTATTGATCATCGAGTAGTTTGAAAAATTGGATAATTCAGTTGCTCTCTTCCTTGCTTCGCTTGAATTGGCTTATTTGTAAGCTGCTGCCATATCTTCACTTTTTGGGTCAACAGGACGGTTTAAGAACTGCGAGTAGAACGAAAATTAATTCAGCAGTTGAAAGAGAGAAAGCAGTCATCCAGATCAGTACTAATGCAGCCTTCATACGCTTGACTCAAAAAGTCCAGCGAGTTCTGGTATACCCACAAATATATGGCCGTTGAATGTGACATGGAGATTATTATAAGTCTGAAAAAACTAATTTAATATTTGATTTTCCAAATTTAACGGGATACAGAATAATGGAAAGATCTAAATTTCTAATTTATTGTCCTATAATTTTAAAAATGAAATAAAATTTAAAATAGTATGGAAATATATTTTTCAAGAAGACAATAAATATTCTTATAAAATAAATATATAATATATTTTAATATCAATATTTTTTTATTGACCTTTAAGCAGTATAAAAGATCATTCATGTATTTTAATTTTATTTAAAATGTTTTACAAATTCAAAAATCATGGACTGCTCTACCCGCTGAGCAACATCCCCCGACTAATTTTCAATTTATGTCACTTTAAAATTTATGCTTAAATTGAGCTATAATAACTTTACATATTTTTAAAGAAAAAACATGAGAAATAAACGTATTATTACAAGAAAATTTTAAAAAGTAAAAATACGTTGAAGATTGAAACTAAAACAAAACAAGTATAAATTAAATACCAAAAATTATTTTGCTTATTAATGGGAGGAAGTTTTGAAATTATATTAACAGGATTATTTGTATTTGATTTCTAAATTATATTTCTTTTGGAACCTCTTTATTAGGAGTGATAATTTTTTTTCTTAAACTTCTAAAAAGAAAATATGTTCAGAGAAATGCACAAAAGTATATAATTATCAAAAAATTAACTTTATTTATTTTAAATTCAACTTAATATTTTATCATTTGAAAAAATTGAAGAAGTTAAAAACCTATAAGTGAATGTAAAAAAATGTTTTAAGAATAAAGAAATTAAAGTTATTGAAAAAGTAATTTAAAATTTGAAAAATGCGGTCAAAACAGAATTTAAACAAAGCTTTCATCTTGCTAAAGAAGAATATATAAAAATTTAAGCAAGTTGAAATCAAATTAGAGATAAGCTAAATTGCATTTATGCTAAAACTTAATTGAGATAAAATCGAATTAAAATTAAGAAAATATTTTTTCATTATTTTATCATAGTTTTTAGATTTAATTATGTTTTTTTTGAGTTTTTACGTAAATATTTGTTAATTCTTTCCACCATATTATTTTATTCTTTATATTTAAAATTATTTTACATAAAATGACTGAAATTACAGAAGAAAAATTATTGAAATAGGAAATCTAACATAAATCTTTTATATTTTAAAATTTTTTTCTACTTAAAGATTAAATTGTTATTGTACTTTATACATATTAAAATAAGTCGAAATTAGATTTGTTGAATGCTCAGAAAACAAAGTTGATTTTTTAAAAAATTAATTACTAATTCCATAATATAAAATATAAAATATTCTATTTCTAAAAATTTATAAATATCTTGTAAAGAAAATATTTCAAAATGTAATAAATTTGGATATAGTTCAATTGATAATAAAATTTTGGTTTTGAAGACATTATAGAAATTATATACAAATGAAATATAAATTTTTTAGATATTACAATTAGTATTATAATAAAAAATTTTACTAACAATTATGTATATCATTTATGACTTGTAATTTATAAGTCCAATATTTAAAATGATTTTATTTTATATACCTGAAGAAACTCTAAAAGTAATATCTGCATTTGTTACCTATACTACTCTTTAACTGTTTCTATTATAATCACAAGGAACAAAGCAAACATAATCCCTCCAACTTCTGATAATAAAAAAATTATCTAGAGATGTTGACTCAATCTCAAAGAATAGATATTTCATAATAATATAATTAGTCCGTAATTGTGCTTTTGTGGGAGTCGTCAACCAAAAAGAGAAAAAAATGAAGAGCATCGCAATGTCATCAAATATTGTTATTTGTTTCATCAAACATTTAAATCTGATTTATAGACATTTATTTATAGAAAAGAATACGAACTGATAGTAGAACTGAGAACAACAAATCCGATTTACCAATTTACTAAGAAGGTATAAAGAAGATTTTGCCAAACATGAGTATGATTTGGGTATATCAACAGTATTAAAACATAATATACCATTAACAAATCTAACACCCATTAAACAACGCCCATATAGAATACCATAGAATACCAAGACCAAAAGATATTCCCAACCAATGTAAAACACATGACATACAAAGTAGAAGCTTATGGATTTTTCAAATGAGCAAGCCAGGTCTAACACTAACTATCTACAGCTCCCGCGGTAAGAGATAGGAACTTGGTATCATCAACAAATCCTTTTTGACTTAGAGTTATAGCAAAGAAATTGGACTTACCAATGTGAACAGAATTAAAACTCCTTTTTTTTTCTCCATTTGAGATTGTATTGGGCTACAAAGTCAATCTTCATTCTGGCATCCGTGACAAAACCTATCCAGATACCGAGATCATTAGAGAGGCTCTAAGAAACAGAAAGAAGAATGATTTCCAATAAGAAGGACCATACAAGATCACAAACTTTCTATCCCCACATCAAGTTGAACTGACAGGTCCAGAAGGAATCAAACTGAAAAGAATTAAATGGCTGAAGAAGTGGCATTAGTCTTAATTAAAGGGGGAGTTACGTGTTATGTAATTATGTTTTGTTTGAATAAATACTTTTTATAACTCTGACGTCTTTTCAATGTGTAGTAAAGAAAAACTAACTATTATTATTATTATTATAAACTATTTTTATTGATTAAAAAATTGGAGTTAGGTCAGATCAGAGATAACCCAATATTTTAGTTAATATTTCACGAAATATTATAATTGTCGGACCCTTTTAGTGATATATATTAATACAAGGTATCAATAGTGGTCGTTAATACATGTACCCTTATTTAAACTAAGAGAATTTCCATGATTGATATAGAATTTTAAGTGTATCAAGATATTTTAAAAATATTTAAATTTATGATTACTTGGAATATCATATATGAAATTGTTATTTAAATCTCTTTCTATTGTAAGTAATAAAAAATGCCAATGTTGCACTAAAACTCTTTAAATGATTATGTTATACTTATAAATATTTACTAAAAAAGTTTTACATTAATTTTCATTTTTACGAAAATTTTTATATAAGCGGAAAATCATTGAATTTATCAGAAATGAATACCATATTATCATGACTTATCTAATTTTTCAGCGTAATATCATCATTTTTAAGAATTTTCTAAGCTGTTTGAAATATTCAGCTTCAAACTTAGTTTTAGTTTAAGGTTTTAAAAAATATTATCTTTTTATTATTATTCATGTTTATATTTTTTGTAGTTTTTATAGAAAAATTCATAATAATTAATTATAATTTATTAATAATTAAACATTACGCACGTAAATAATAGTTCATTATATAAAAGTAATTTTGTATCATTTTTCATTTCCCACTTCGAAAATTTTTTTAAATGGTTCTGGGTTCGGTTTATCATATTTTAAAACTTGTATAAAATATATTTAACGTAAAAAATATAATAAAATCTTAAAATTTTAAAAAATTTAAATCATAAATTAAATTGTAAATTCATAAATTTATATTAAAGCGATTGACAAAACTTGTTTAAATAAATAGATTTTAAAAAATAGTTTCATTTTAAAAAAGTAAGAATAAATGTTATTAATGCTATTTACATATCCATCTGAAGATGTCATCAAGAATTGTTAAATATAATAAGGAAGCACCAACTGTACTTGAATTGGAAATTTCACAAGTAATTTTTTAAGAATTTTCCATCAACTGTTTTATACAATCTTTCCAGTTCATTAACGAGTTGCAAAATACTAATGACATGAGAGATGTTTTAAGCGAACTATTAATATGCGGTGCTAAGGTGATTTTATTTTCAGCTTTTAATTCAAATTTAAAACTTATTCAATAGGAATGCGATGTCGGTGGAAAGAAGGCCATAATCATCTACATTCCGATTGGTCAACAGAAATTGTACCAGAAAATTCACACGCGATTCATTCGCGAATTGGAGAAGAAGTTCAGTGGCAAGCATGTCTTTACCTGTGCCTACCGAACAATCTTGCCAAAACCTTCTAGAAACGGTAACAATAAAATGAAGCAGAAGCGTCCGATCTCAAGAACGTTGACATCTGTTCATGAAAATATCCTTCACGATTTGGTTTTCCCTGCTGATATTGTTGGAAAAAGAACAACCGTCTCCATGGATGGGAAGCGACGAATTAAATGCTTGTTGGACAAGGCTCAACAGTTCACAATTGAGCACAAGGTGGACACCGTTTCACATTTGTACAAACAATTGACTGGAAAGGATGTTCATTTTGAATTCCCAGAATGGGTTTTGTAATTTAACAGTGATCAATATATAATTATGGATTTTATAAATTTTTTTTAATTGACTTTATTATCGTAAATAAATATATCAAGAAAATATCGATTCTGATTTCTAGAATTGATAGTAACACGAGTCTGTTTAATATTTTGATATGTATATGATAGTGTCATTAAAAATTTCTTTTTAAAGTTTCAGAGAAATTGATAGATTCATATTTCATTTGATGTTTAAGTATGATTCTTACATGGTCTGATGCGAGAAATAGTTTTTTATCGGATAGTTTATTCAAATGATATCAGTAAATTTATTTAATATTTATGAAATATAAATTAGGAAATTGCTAACTTCTGCGTCTGTATTTCAATTAAATATTTTTTGTGCTTTGAGTCTTTTAAAAGTATGTTGAGTATCAATGATTATGCCATAAGAATTACCATATAAATTGTAAAAGTTCATGAGATTGATACTATATAAAAGCAGAGGTAATTTTAGACAAGATTAAACCCTCAAAATCTGGTTAATATTTGATGCATCCTGTTTACAGTAAATTTATCTCAACGCTATGATTATGCAAACGGATTTTCCGAGGGGACCCAACCCTAAGTGACCTGAAAAGGACTTAGTGTAAGACCCGTTGACCTCATGTCTCTCCTAGTGAGAGTATCTTTAATTAATTCTGAAATAAATTTTTGTAATTCATTCTTAAAAAAATATTTGTTACCTTTATCCATTGATTCGATTACTTAATTTATTTCTTGAAAACATATTTTATCGATCTTTAAATGCTTTGTGTAACCTTCATTAATTGATTCTTAAAAACATTTCTGTTATCTTAATTATTCAGTATTCATTCTGAAATTATATATAATTCAAATACAATCAAACCCCGTTATAAGGATACTTTCGTACAGCGTTAAACGAGTTCCCTTAACAACTGGGATTGTCGATTATGAAATAACTAAAATATTGTTATGACATTTTAAATTTATTTAATAGATATTATTAGTTGAAAAAAAAGATACGAAGTCACATTCCAAAAGTAATATTTTATTTAAAGTATTCAATCAATATTTCTTCATTCAGTGTCGGCTGCAAATTAATTCTGATTTTTTCTTCAAATTTCATAAAATTGTTTAGGAGATTTTCATCAGCTGATTCATTATTTGAACAAAGAAATCTCCTAATAGTATTAAGACAATCAACAACTTCTTGTTTACTCAGAATGTTAATGTATGTTAAAAATGGATTGATGTGATTTTCACTTTTGACTATTAAAAATACGTCATTAACAAATGTTTTATAAGCCAGTAGTTTACTTTCTTGGTAATTGTCGATTTTTATTTCAAAGTAATCCATAAATATTGATGATAATGTTGATCCTAATGGCGAACCCATGGCTACTCCACCTGTTTGCTTGTATCATTCGTTGTTGAACATAAACGATACATTTCTTGTACTAAATTCTAATAACTGTCAAAAAGCTATGTCATCCATGATTTCTTTATTATCTTTATCATTCCACAGATCAATTGTTTCTAAAATAGGGACATTAGTGAAAAGACTAGATACATCGAATGATACCAAAAATTCATTACTTGATTTTTTCTCATAAGTATTAAAGAAAATGTAAAATTCAAATGTATCTTTTACTTCATATTTGCTGTTCAATGGCTTTATCAATTCATCTAAAATTCTTGCAACTTTATATTGGACACTATTTATCATTGGGAGTACAGGCGTTAATGGTTGAATTTCATTTTGGATCTTTGGTAAGCAATATATATAACCTAGCCGGTTGTGTTCCTTGACTGATTAATCTTTTTATCAAATATTGATATTGTATATTCTTGTTTTTATCTTGTTCTAATTAGTTAATTATTTATTATTTTATCCTTATCGTTCTACTATTTTTCAATCAAGGACGATTTACAAATTTTCAGGATAATTTACAGATTTCTCTAAAATATATATTTTTACAAAAGATGCAAAATAAACTATTGTACAATAACTAAATATCAGCATACAAAGGGTATTAAAAGTAGGATCACAAACAATTAAAGATAGTATTGTCATAGGATCACAATCAAAGGATAGTGTTATTATACGATTACACACAAATGTTAATTGTCATATAGTGATGTTGACTGAATCGATTGTTTCGCCGAAAGTTGCCGGTTTGGGTTTATTGTATTTAGGATTGAAGAAGATTGTACTGGGGATTGAGGAAGGCTTTGTTGAGTCACTCGATCCTTTTGGAGTCTCCACAATATCATCACCAAGGCAGACATAAACATTGGCTGATAACGGAGATTACAAATTGATTTTATCGATGGAAATCTGAATATATTGCAATACTGAATCAATGTCAGATTAAAGAAGGAGGTTTCATTCAATGTGCATTTTCCAGAATTAAGAGTTTTTCTTTTTTGAATTATCATATCACTATTTAAAAAATTATTATTAAATTATTAATTAATTATTAAATTGTAGAGTTGTCATCCAGGCCTTAGAATTTGCTTGATAATCAATAAGTTTTGATATATTCATACCCCAAAAGCATAGTGGAGATTTAGATTTATCGATAATAGTAATATTACTTTTATCGTTACCAGTCGCATTGCAACAGCACACATTAGTCAATCTGCGTTTATCCATTTTGACGCAAATTCAATTTGCTGTAAATTAATATTTCCGCTTCCACCAGATTATGTCGCTTTTTAAATAGGTGAAGCTAACCGTTGGATGCCTTAAAATTTTTAAAATGCCAGCTCAGTAGCGAATTTCGTACCTTGGACTTTCATAACATCCTCATTCACATTTAGTTTTTTCGATGAAAGTTGACTAATAGATAACTCCAGACATTTTTCCAATTCTTCATATTTAGGCTTCCTAGATCTTTTAGTGGAATCAATTTGTTCTGAATTTGTTATTGGCTCACTTTTAGAAAACTTTTAACAGTTTTATAATTGACTAATTTACCAAAAATATTTGAAAAATGTTTTTGCTACCCCTATCAAAATGGCTTTCTTGTGATGTTGTAGATGTAGACGAATTTTAGCTTTTTCTTGGTTATTTAATGTAATTCGTTTATTCATTTTATAATTATTAATTATTGTTGTTATGGTTTACTATTATTTAAACAATTTTGAACAAAAATGAAGATTTCATAAATTTAAATTTCAAAACATTATTGCCCTTTATAACGGGGTTCCTTTATACCAGGGGAATACAATGTTCCCAAATATTTGGTATTAAAGTTTCTCTCATAACGGGGTTTGACTAAATTATACAATTAATAATAATATATAAATTATCCATTTTCTTTACTTTTCTTTTAATTAAAATAAATTGTGGTCTGGAAACAAATAAAACAAATTAATTTAAAGAATTTTCAGTGTAAAATACATAAAGTTTAACATAAATTAATTTATCATAGTAACTTTACCAATGAACCAATCAAAGTTCATAAAAGATGAAAACGGGAATATATAAACTCCTGTTTAGAGTCATACAAACAGAAAAAAACTGTACTTCTAAGTTAAAAAAGTAAGATATCAGAATTCTTAAAGGAAAAAACGGTTAAGGAAATTACTTTACGATTTTTCAAAAATGTAAAGGTGAATTAGCGTAATAAATTAAATAACCTCGAAAATTAAGACCTTCACTTTACATTATCGACCTTTTGTTTAATCTTTAATTTTTTTATGTTATCAAGCATTACAGTGGAATTAGGTTAATAAGATGTTTTCGGGACTTCCAAAAATTATCGTTATAAGCGATATTTCGTATTAACAGAAGTGTATTTCATTTACATAGCCAGTGTTATGTAATAGGAATAATATGAAGTAAATGACGCAATCGATTTTCAAAAATTTTTAATTAAAAGTCCACAAATTTTAAAAATATTTTACAACTGCAGAAATACTTTTCTTCGAACCACCTGCATTCGTTAAAATCAGTAAAGGTAACTTGTCTTTAGAATTTTTTATAACTAGTTTCTGGATCCATTTTTTGAAAATCTAATGTTCCATTGGGTAATGGTTGTTAAAATAATGCATTCTCATCTGCTTTATATATATTTCTAGCATTATATCCTGTAACTAATTTCGATAAGGCGGTAACAATGTAAGAATCAGCTGCAGAATTTTTTTTTTCATATAATGCGCTTGTAATTAATAATGTGCTGTTTTCCATCTTTCAATCCATGATGTATTTGGCTTATAACTCAAATTCATTTGAACATTAAATTGCATGGCTTATCCAGAAAATAGTATTAACCGTTTTCCACTGTACTACTCTACGAACTTCTAAGGTCTGGAGTAAGTCTTTTATTCAACATAGGACCTCTTTAATTCTTCCTAATGAAGATGGTATTAATTTAATAATAATTAATAATAAAATAATTTTAGTATGTAACAAAAATAATTCTCTGTATATTTTGTAATATAAACAAATATATATACAGCCCGTTTCAAAAGTCTTTGCATTCATCTAAATTATAAAAATAATAATAGAAAAGTCGTTTAAAAAACCAATAGAAAAGGAAAAAATATTATATTTAAAAACAATAGTAAGTTTATTTATATTTCGTTGGGTATCTTTTCAACTTGATAATAGAAGACACTCTTCGTGTATAGAATCAACGTGTCTGTGACACAAGGAAGTAGATATATTGTACTCTATCTTTTGTAACTCCGCCAACATTTTATCAGCATTCAGATATCCAAAGTCATTTATTTTAATCTTATGAAATGTCACAAAATTTCAATGGGATTGGCATGAGAAGATTTCTCAGGACAATTTAATTTATCGATTTGACGTTCCCTGAGAAAAGATAATGTTGATGCAGGTCGATGACAAGGAGTATTGTCATGCTGCAATATGAATATACGCAGAGGGAAGACCAAGAACTTGTCAACTAGGTATATGTCATTAACAATTTTTTTTATTATTAAAGTTCTTTGTAGTTCCTTTTTTTATTAAATCTTTAGAGTTCTTAATAGGGTGTCCCATAAGTCTTTAGACACTTAATGACATCATTTTCTTAGGCACATATCTTTGTTACCTAATAATTTTTTCTTATCAAATAAAGGTTAGTTATAATTTACGGTTTGTATATTTCTCGT